>JAOTON010002246.1:1145000-1240336 GCA_034440635.1 Lepas anatifera | reverse complement strand
ATCTTCATCTGCTCCTCCAGCACTCCACCTCTGGCCCTTCATCTGCATCCCACCCATACATCCCGCCTCTGCCCCTTCATCCCAGCTGCCACTGCGCCAAACTACCACTGAATCTGCTCCTGAATCTGCCTCTTTTGTCACCCATCTGCCTCTGTCTCTATCTCCTGCATCCGCCTCTGTCTCTATCTCCTGCATTCACCTCTGTCTCTATCTCCTGCATCCGCCTCTGTCTTTATCTCCTCACCATCACTTACTCTGTCTCCCTCTCCTGCATCCGCGACTGTCTATCTCAAGCATTGGCTCTGTCTCTTCTCCTGCATCCGCCTCTGTCTATATCTCCTGCATCCGCCTCTGTCTCTATCTCCCGCAAATGTGCAAACTGTCTCTATCTCCTGCATCCGCCTCTGTCTCTATCTCACCCATCCGCCTCTGTCTATCTCATGCATCCGCGTCTGTCTCTCCTCCTGTATATCGCCTCTGTCTCTACTCTCCTGCATCCGCCTCTGTCTCTATCTCCTGCATCCGCCTCTGTCTTTTTCTCCTGCATCCGCCTCTGTCTATCTCCTGCATCTGCATCTGTCTCTATCTCCTGCATCCGCCTCTGTCTCTATCTCCTGCATCCGTCTCTTTCTCTATCTCCTGCATCCGCCTCCTCGTCTTTTTCTCCAGCATCCGCCTCTGTCGATCTCCTGCATCTGCGTCTCTCTCTCTCACCTGCATCCGCCTCTGTCTCTATCTCCTGCATCTGCCTCTGTCTCTATCTCCCTGCATCTGCCTCTGTCTCTATCTCCTGCATCCGCCTCTGTCTCATCTCCGCATCCCCTGACTGCTATCTCCTGCATCCGTCTCTGTCTCTGTCTCACTGCATCCGCCTCTGTCTATCTCCTGTAGCCGCCTCTGTCTCTATCTAGTGCATCGGCTTCTGCCTTTTCTCACCTGTCCCCGCCTCTGTGTATCTCCTGCATCTGACTCTCTATCCTCCTGCATCCGCCTCTGTCTGTCTCCTGCATCCGCGTCTCATCTCCTAGCATCCGCCTCTCGTCTCTATCATGCTGCATCCTGCCTTTTGTCTCTATCTCCGCATCCGCCTCTCTGTCTTTATCTCCTGGATCTGCCTCTGTCTCTCTCTCCTGCACCCGCCTTTTTGTCTCTATCTCCTGCAGTCGCATTGTCGTCTCCCTGCATCTGCATTTATGTTATGAATAAGATGCCTGTCTCCTACACTCGCCTTTGTCTCCCCCATCCGCCCTCTATCTCCTGCATGCGCGTATGTCTATATCCTGGGTATCCGTGTATGTTGCCTGCATCCGCCTTTTGTCTCCTCCATCTGCCATCTTATCTCCTCATTTCACCTCTGTTTCCTGAATCTGCCTCTATCTCCTGCATCCGCCTCTGTCGCATGCATCTGGCTCTGTCTCTTGCAACCGCCTCAGCTGTCGGTATCCTCACTATGCCCCTCCATTCGTCCTTGCCCCTGCCTCCGCTTCTCTCCCAGGCATCTGCCTTAGCCCTCCATCCGCCCCTTCATCCGCCTCTGCCTCTTTATCCGCCTCGACCTCTCGAACCGCTCTGTCCCAGCCATCCGCCCTTGCGCTCTATCCGCCTTTTCCCCATCGTTCCGTTCTGCCCTCTGCAATCATCGTTGTCCCTGTATTCGCCTCTGCCGCCGAATTCTCACCTGTCTGTTAAGCTACCCTTGGCCCGTACATCCGCCGCCTATCCGCGTCATCTGCATTCACCTCCGTCCTCTGTATCTCTGCATCCAGCTCCCCAATTCACTGGAAGATAGAACCATTAAGGGCGATACTGCCCCCGGAATATGTTGAAAGTCGGCCCTAAGGGGAAGTCTGACATGCCTCATAATTGAGCCCTCCAGATAAAGTACGTCTGTCTAGAACTATTTGAGGTCAGCTTCTTGGAAAGAAAAATGTTACAGCACCACGCTGAGCAAAAATCACATCTCTAAATGGTCTGTAAGTATTTTCAATATTTTCTGGAAAACCACCCTTCCTGCTGTACATACAGCGCTAAATGCCCTCGGGCATCCTCGGGGTGACGTAGGCAAAGGGTTTGCCAGACTAGTATATACTTAAACTTGAACCCCCTGAAACAAAGGAGGGATTCCCGGGGGGCGGACATGAGATACTTCTCTAGAATTCTGAGGTTTGAAGGTTCCACTTCTGGTTCTAACAGTTTTTTGGCTGCAAAATTTAACATGTAATTCCAATGGGACTGTTTGCAGGGGGTTTGGGGGCACGGGCCAGTGGAAAAATGTAAGTGGTGCTTAAGGGTATATTTTGTCATTTTAGGTATGTAAAATTGATCAGGCTATCTTCTGGGTTCAGCTTGTAGTCTCTAAAGCGCTTTTTATAACAAGGAAAATCCACGATGAACTTCATGCTAATTACTTCGAATTCTGTTTCAAACGTTTCAATTACCCAATCAAAACGCTGAATTCTACCTTATGCTAACGAAATTAAAATTATCTTAAACAAACCCTTCAAAATACCGCCATATCCTCAACGTGCTGCCAAAGCAGGCAGTCAGCTGGCTGTCATGTCCGAACCGTATCTATAGGAACCGTGGGATGCAGCGAATACTGAACAAACCCTCAAAACGCCACCAACGGCGCCGGCCAAGGGGCAGCAGCGGCGCAGCCAACCGACCCAAGGACCGGGGTCCCCCCAGCGCGGCCCCCAGTGCTGCCAGATAGCCATCATGATAATCCTTCGCACTTAGCTTTAAAACCCCCAGATTCCGCTAGACTTGGCGATGGAGTCCTCGGCTTTTCCCGCTTAGTTCTGTCGTTTTGATGCGTGTGACCAAATGGAGACTTTGACACTAGCACAGCATTTTTTTTTTCGGTTCTTTTTGCAAGACGATGAGGCTAGTGAGATCATGCTAAAAGTAATAGCCAAAACGAACAGCACAAGCGTCCGCCACTAGCAAAACCAGGGTGGAAGCATAGGCGGATCATGAACTGCTAGTCGGGGGGGGGGCATCCTGACCAAAAAGGGGGCGCCACTTTTTTGCCAGCGAAGCCTATGAGGTGGGTGCAAAATCATATCGATGGGTGCCGATTTTCGTATCCTGGAGCAGGGTGGGAGTGGGAAGTGATATTTCAGGAAGCGTAATCGACCTCAGGGGCGTGACGTTGCCATTTCAGGGGGCGCCGAGGGTCGAATGGGAGGCGATCACCTACCCCCTTTCCACGGACGGATTTCAGGGGAATGGAGCCCCCGCCCTCCGATCAATACTCGGCGCGAGCAAAGGGGGCAGGTGCCCCCGCCCTCCGATTCCTCGATCCTCCGGAGCTCCCTGTAATGGCGACGGTCCCCTGAATGGTCAGTCGCTCCTCCCCACTCAAGGTTCTCTTTCCACCACCCCCTCTTCCCCCAGGATGCAAAAATTGCCTTCCATAGAAAGAATTTTGCCCCCACCTGGTTTTGCCGGTCGAAAGGTGCCTCCTCCCGGTCCGGACTGCGCACCCGCGGGAAGGTGACACCCCCCGATTGGCAATACTAGGATCCACTTATGCCCCACCCCTTGATCTGTCTATGGTCCTAAAACCCAAGTGAGATACTCCTACTGTAACACTCTACGAACGCCACGCATCTCTTTTATGCAAGTAGGTAATTTTGTGTTTTCAACCCTCTCAGACAGCCCAAAACATATGCGGATCAAGGTTGGCTAGTCAGGGGAGGCGATTTTTTTCTTGAAAGGCACCATCCAGACCAGTGCAGTGCTATTTTTTGACTGGCAAAACCGATTAGGAAGCCATCAAACCCTATCGGTGTGGGAGCCAATTTTCGCATCCTGGGAGAGTGGGAAACGACATAGACAGATTCCAGAGGACAGGTGCCCCCATCAAACTCCTCAGCGCCCCCTGAAATGGTTACAGAGCCCCCTGGAAAGTTCGATGACATCCCTTGAAATTTTACTTTACGCCACTATGCACGAAAGCGGCGTCCACCGATATGATTTTGCGCCCACCTGATAGGGGTTCCGGCCAAAAGTGGCGCCCTGGTCCGAATGGTGCCCCCCCAGGAAGGTAACCCTTCACACGTTCGCCCTCGATTGGAAATCCTGCATCCGCCTATGCGAAGCGACATTTCAGGGGGCACTATCGCCTTAAGAGTCGTGATCTGCAATTTCAGGGGGCGCGCCAACAGCTGACAACTGTAGCCGTCTGGCTGAGGTACGTTCATAGGCAGATCCAGGGGGCGGGCAAGGGGGCATGTGCCCCCCGGATCAACCCTCGGCGCCCCCTGAAGGTCGATGGCGCCCCCTGAAATGTCGCTTCCACCCCCCAGGATACGAAAGTCGGCGCCCACCGACAGGATTTGGCACCCACCTGATAGGTTTTGCCCGGCCATTAGTGGCGCCCCCTGGTCCGGATGGCGCCCCCGGGAAAGTGCGCCCCCCCGATCGGCAATCCTGAATCCGCCTATGGGTACGTTTGGGGATAAATTTCAGGTATAGGCAGATCCAGCGGCAGGAAAGGGCAGGCACTTCCTTCCCCTCGATCGACCCTTGGTTGCCCCCTAAAGTGTCCATGGCGCACCCCTGAAATATTACTTTCCCCACTCCCCCACCCCAGGATGTGAAAATCGGCGCCCACCTGATAGGTTTTCCCGGTCAAGAAGTGGCACCTTGGTCTGAATGGCACCCCTCCCCGGGGAGGCTGCCCCCTCCCCCGATCGGCAATCCTAGATCCACCTGTGCATTTCAGGTAGGTTTTTTTAGCTTTTCTCCAGGGAAATTTTTTGAGTTTCAAGACAAATGATACCTTGAATACCGGGTTTTCTGGCATGCTTTACAACTCTTTTCTAAACACGCCACGGGGCCACTTTTCCAAGCTATTTCATCACGCCCCTACATGTTGCTTCCCAGCCCTAGATACCTGCTAGTGGTGTCAAAAAGTACTGTTCATAATAATAGCGTTTTGCAATAATAAAGCGTAATTCAAATGCAACTCCCATCTGCTCCCGATATGCCTGAGTGCGCCTCTGCACCGTCATGTTCACCACATGCCTGAATCCGACTCTCCGTCCCTTTCCAGAGCTAGCCATACACTCCTACCCTGTAAATACGCTTCTGCGCCACTTTCCCCTAGAAGAGGCGGATCCAGGATTGACAATCTGGGGGGGGTGGCACCTAATCAGTGGGCACCACTTCTGGCCATGAAACCTATCAGGTGGACGCCAAATCCTATCGGTGGGCGTCGCTTTTCCGCATCCTGGGCGAAATACCTTTCAGGGGGCCACCATCAACCTTTCAGTGGACGCCGTGACTATTTCAGGGGGCTGGGGGTCAATCAGGGGATGTTCCCCCTTGCCACCCCTGGACCCCCATATGTTCCATAGCTGTTGGACCACGCCTCTGCACCTTGCTCCTCATTCCTAGATATACTATCTCCGAAAAATCCGAGGGGGGGGCGGGTACCCTCCCCGTCAATGCGCGTGTTATAAGCTAATTTAGAGCTCTAAATTTACGACTTTTTCTTTCCAACTTTTTGTGTGCACTACATATTCCCATGATGTGAAAGGGTGCAAGTTTGAAAGCTCCAGGAAACTAGGAAAAAATAGAAAAATAAAAGTTAAAAATCACATAATGCAAAATTTTAGGCAGAACTTTGGAAACTTTGAAAATTGACAACCGTGGTGCTTATTCATTTTGGAAGTGCCTACTATCAATAAAAGTTTTAAGTCTCTGATACCAGAGCTCAGAACAGACAACAGCATGTTGGTATGCCGTGTGTTTGTCTCCTGGTCTAAACTATCCGTTATAGCCTAATATTCCTTAGAATTCCTACTGCGCATGCGCAGCACAATACCAGTGTCATAATGTCGTGAATTGGGATTAGCAGATAGTATTCTGCTATTCTCGCAGTGGCCCAACGGCCAGGCCCAGCCTCCAGGCCAAAGTCAGCGCACCACAACCTGACCAGGGCAAACCAAAACACGGGCCTCCTCTGTTCATGTCCTCTTCTGAAATATCCTCACCTTTCAACACCCGCACTGGAGGGGGTCTGGCACTAACGCGCACTGGATGGGGGCCTGGTAGGCCCCTAAGATCTCGAAAACTAAGAGGCATAGAAAAATGAAACTTGAGAGGTGGGTGGGGGTTATGGTGATCTACATCATGACAAATTTTTTATTGACCTAGGTCAATATCTTCAAGGTCAAACGAGGTCTTAAAGGTCAAAACTTGGCCATGCTGGGGACCGACTGGTAAATTCCGTGATTATGCGGGAAAATGGCGGGAATTAGTTAAAGGTGGACCAGGGTCATATAGAGAAGGTCTCAAAGAGCCTTCTCTTCAATTTGGGGTCAAGGTCATTGAAGGTCATTGACCTGTAAGGTCACAATATGGTATACTACTTATAATGTACACTTTGACTAACACTATAGCCACTGTTTGGCAGGAAATGGGGATTGACCTTTGCAAATGACCTTTGACCTTGTCCTTTGACCTTGACCTTGGTATTGGGGTACCTTATCGATGACGTCATAGCATAATGTACGTTAGACCGGGTAACGTCATTTGACCGGAAGCACTGTAGTCAGTGAGCTTGAAAGTGCATAATGACCTTGACCTGTGACCTTTGACCTTGAACTTGACCTTCATGTGCGGTGACCTTGACATATAATCCCGGTTATATGGTGTTATGACTTCACCACTCGGTCTCCAACGCAAGCTAAATGGTCCGACCGCGCGATTACGGCGATCTCAAAATGCAGGTCTGACTTTAAAAAGCCTATAAGTCAAAAAATTTTCGACCGATTTTAAAAAAATCTTCACCAATCGACGCGCTATTAAATTCTGTTTAATGTAGCAAAGTATCGTGTTTCGGCTACGAGCGATTCTCCGGCCACCTTGGAAAAACAGGTGGGGGGGAGCCTCCGAGGCCCCCTCCAGTGCGCGTGTTAAGGCTTATCTTTATGATTTCTACTGCACATGTGCAGAGCAGTGCAGCTTCAATCTGACATTATTTTTTGTTTGTATTCCGTGCCAATTTCTTGTTCACAAAATTTCAAGAAAATTGACCCGCAGGTTGCCGGGATAGCCTCTGTTACCATTAGTGCCACTGAGCATGCGCAGTGACCTTTCATTGACCTGAAGATCAGATTCAAAATCTGCATCACCGATTGCCTCTTATTGATATCGTTCGATAATATGGAATAGAGGTGCAACGACATTTATATATTATTTATATGTCTAAATACGATAGCGGATACAAGGGGCGAGGCTAGTGGGCTTAAGTCCCCCCATGTGAAAATGCCTACCAGCATAGGCAGAGGATGTTTCCAGGCAATGGCGGGGAGGCTGGAGCAAATAGGTGAATTCAGGGCGGCGGGGGCACGTGCCCTCCCTATGGTCGATCCTCGGCGCCCCCTGAAATGGCCACGGCGCCCTCAAACATTCGATGGCACCCCCTGAAATGTCACTTCTCACCCCCTCCCTCTAAGATACAAAAATCGGCACCCATCGGAAGGATTTTGCGTGTCAAAAGTGGCGCCCTCTATTTCCGGATTACACCCCTTCCCCGGGACGGTGCCTCCCCTATCGGTAATCCTGGATCCGCCTATGCTCGAGCTCCTTGGCTCTACCCGCGCAATGGTGTCCTGGATCCGCCTATGCTCGAGCTCCTTAGCCCCACCCCGTACAGATGTGCTGGATCCGCCTATGCTCGATCTCCTTAGCCCCACCCCCGTACTGATGTCCTGGATCCGCCTATGCTCGAGCTCCCTTAGCCCCATCCCCGGACTGATGTCCTATATCTGCCTATGCTTGAGCTCTTTAGCCCCATCCCCGTACTGATATCCTGGATCCGCCTATGCTCGAACTCCTTAGCCCCACCCCCGTACTGATGTCCTGGATCCGCCTATGCTCGAGCTCCTTAGCCGTACCCCCGTACTGATGTCCTGGATCCGCCTATGCTCGAGCTCCTTAGCCCCACCCCCATACTGATGTCCTGGATCCGCCTATGCTCGTACTTCTTTGCCCCACCTCCGTACTGATGTCCTGGATCCGCCTATGCTCGAACTCTTTAGTCCCATCCCCGTGCTGATGTCCTGGATCCGCTTATGCTCGAGCTCCTTAGCCACACCCCCGTACTGATGTCCTGGATCCGCCTATGCTCGAACTCCTTAGCCCCTGCCCCCGTACTGATGTCCTTGATACGCTTATGCTCGAGCTCCTTAGCCCCACCCCCGTACTGGTGTCCTGCATCCGCTTATGCTCGAGCTCCTTAGCCCCACAGCCGTAACGACCCCACCTCCATGCCCCTCCCCAAACTACGTAGGTGGATCCAAGGGGAAAGGGGACAGGTGCCCCCATAGAATCTTAACGCCCCCTGAAATTGTCTCGGGACCCCCTGGAAAGTTCGATGGCACCCCCTGAAATGTCGTTTTCCCCCGAGATGCAGGTATCGGTGCCCATTGGTATGATTGAGCGCTTACTTGATAGGTTTTTCCGGCCAAAAGTGGCGTCCCTGGTGTAGATAGCGCCCACCAGGAAGTTTGCCCTTCCACCTCGCCCCCGATAGGCAATCCTGGATCCGCGTATGGGAGGCGACATTTCAGGGAGCGCCATCAACCTTTAGAGGCGTGTCTTTACAATTTCAGAGGGCGCCGATGGTCGATTGGGGGATGGTGGAGGGGATGGGGGAGGGGGTTGGGGAGAGGGGCACCTATTCTACTTATTCCCTGGATCCACCCATGGTCCAAAAACCGAAACATAATACTCTTATGGTAGACTCGGACTTTTACGGTACTCTAATTACTTGTGATGCATTATGGGTAGTATCGGTTACGTTTTTACCAGACCACATAAAAAAACAGAGCCGGCCGCTCCGATCGCCGGCAGTTGCCGCGGCGTGGACGCAGGGGTGACGCGTGGTGATGTGCTACAATCATGCGTGGAGAAACGGCATGTTAGTAAAGGTAACTTGGTGTTTCATTGATATCTAACCAGATGGAATGTCGACATATGTCTCTTACCTAGCTGCATGCAAAATTTCATTTCCGTGACGTTGGGTGGACATGAATATTGAAGACTGGCGTTATTTTCTTGATTGTTATAATCTTGGAAAGTTCAGAGAAATTGGAGAAGAGACGGATAACCATTAGATCCAATGAGAACTGCTGCGTTCCTCAGTGTGTATCCTTCCGAAGAAAGTGTCGAAGTCTCAGCTTTCACAAGTTTCCTCAGGATAAGGTGCTGTCCAAGCAGTGGAAGTTGAAACTGAGAATTGGGAAGAAGATAGGCTCAAATGCTGCTGTCTGTTGCAGACATTTTCAGCCATCTGACTTCCATTCACATCCACCTGGTAAGCGGCTGTGAGGCCAGTGTGCAAAGTAAGGCATTTTCGACGAGATCTCGTCGGTGCGAGTGCCCTTGGAGACAGGACCAAGTGGTGAGAATTTTATCAACCTGGTGCGAATTTGCGAGGTTAGTGACACTTAAACTAAACAAATAATGACTGAATGGCTATTAAGACACAGGAGAGGGCCTTATAAAAAGTCCTTAACTAACTGACTAATGATTGAGGTAGCATTGCATTGTAGGGGTAGGAATGGGTGCATTTTTTCCCTGGTATGTGGCAGATTGGTGCGAATTTTTGGAGGCTGGTGGTGCGAGAATTTTAGATGGCTGGTGCGACTCGTCTGGCCTGCTGCCGTACTTTGCAGACTGGCTGTGAGGCAATCTCCAGTTCCGCTTATGCCTCCTTCCACTCCCTTGAGCCTGCTTCTAGCAGGAGTAAGCCTTTATCCTTGGGCCGTCATCATAGGCGGATCCAGGATTGCCGATCAGGGGCACATTCCCGGGAGCGGAGTGCCATTCTTGACCGGGAAACCCTATCAGATGGGAGCAACACCCTATCGGTGGGAGCCTATACTTTCGTATCTTGGGAGGGGGTTGAGGGGTGGGAAGCGAAATTTCAGGGGGCGTGGCCATTTCAGGGGGCGCCGAGGGTCGATGGTGGGGGGGCACATACTCCCTTTGCCCCCTGGATCTGCCTATGGGGCATGTGCCCACTTTGCCGTTCCCCTGGATATGGCTGCATTCCTTTTAGCCCGGAAAACTGACATATTGAAATAATTCGGTAGATATACGCCTTTATTCGTTTCATGCTGTCTGAAATTCCAGTCTGAATGTACGATGGAAAATGCGTTTCCAAACATAAGCGTCGCCACCGGCAAAAAAGTGGGGGGGGCAGCAAACTTCAACCTGATACTGACTACAAAATTTGCTCCCTGGGACCAAAAACTCTTTGAATTTGGGCTCCTTTCTGCCTTCCGCAGCCGCTGGTTATAAGCCGCTGCCACATACCAGCCATAAAACACGTATAATTTACCGCTTACCATGCTATTCCCGGGGCCCACTAACGTTGTTGACCTTTCGGAGTCCCTCTTTCGCGGCCATCTTGGATGGCACACTAGCGCCTCTGGTGAGCGTGCCCGGGGTCAATAGGTCGGCGAGGGGGCCCACCCAAAGACCTGCTGGTGCTCTAGCACCAGGAGCACCAATGGGAGTTGCACCCCTGACTATCATCGTTTAACCCGCGCCCCACCGGGGGTCCAGCGCCACCTTCGCCCCACCGGGGGCATCGATGGCCCCCCCCTCTAACTCCGAAAATATTGGCGTTAGCGCAAATCTGCAAAGTGCAATAGAAAGCTCGCGTGAATTCAGTAAGAAATTACTTCGCATGTTTTAGTGCTCAGGTCAATGGTTTGACCTCCAGAGGTCAAAGTAGGTCAAAATCGGCTATTTTCACTCAAATATGCAATGCTTAAGCAAACTGGGCATAACTCTTATGCCATTAGAGCTATTGAGGTCTGGTAAAGTACATTTGATAAGAAATTTTCAGTCCTTTTTCCGCTATGTGGAACGTAAAGACCTTCCGCCAGTGGTTTGACCTCCAGAGGTCACCTCGTGACCTAAGATGATCTGAGGTCACGAAAGGTCAGAAAGTGACCTTGCCGTATATCAAATGAAAGCCAGTGGCAAGACAAACACGATGGTGTTTGTTTCAGCGCTCTAGCTTAATTAGGTCAAAAGTTATTGTCAAAATACTGTTTTTGACCCCTGGTGACCTTGGATGATCTTGGAGAGGTCAAAGGGAAAATATGGCCCCTGGAATCCGTGAAAGGGTGTCCAAGAACGCTTTTCTGATCAAGCTGAGCATTTTCAATCGCTTTTGTGGCTTTTAGATCATAAGACAGCTTTTCCCCATGCTTTTCCAATGGGAGAGGTCACCTCGTGACCTGACCTCAGGGCACGAAATCGAAAAATCCCGGATATACACCTTGTAGACCCTAGAGGGGCCATAAAGTGTAGGAAGTTTCAAATCGATCGACTTAAAAATGTAGCTCTTACAGAGCTCTAAAGTTGAAGTGAGGTGACCTTGGTTGACCTCGTCTGGTGACCTGACCTTGGGTGACCCGGAGTAAAAAATTTCAGGGATGGTGGGAAAATGATGCAAGGAGAGGTAGAGCCCTCAACCGCGGTGCTGTGCCTCTTCGTTTTTCTGCTATCCCGGAAAAACCTTAGGGGGGGGCCATCGATGCCACCCGGTGGGGCGAGGGTTAAATCGTTTGCTCTCGGCAATCAGAGCGAAGGCCTTTGCCACTGTAGGGTGGTGGTGGTTGGGGAGCGCAGCCCTAGACCTCCCACATATGTTGTTTAGGACTTAAAAAGTGGCCTGAAAATTTTCCCTTGTTTGCCAGAAAAAATCGTGATTAGGTTAACTTTGTCTTCGCAGAACCTTTCTCGCAGTGATACCAGATTCGATAGAGGAGCCTGAGAGCAAGATACCTTTACTTAAAGGTACGTTCAATAGGGATTCCTCCACGCCCGAGTGACGTCACCAAGGCGTGAAGGAATTCCTTCACCATTGGGACGTGTGTCAAACTGCTGCTAATGGCACTTCCCGCTTACGAATTTTTTAGAATACACGATGATCAAGTTTATCCAAAATGCAATAAATAAGCTTTTTGTCTTCGATTCTGCGCCTCATGCGACAATTTGGATATCTGATCATTTAAATTTCCCATGTTATATGCTACGAGGTGTGACATCACATCCGGTATCTGCGCTGGCTGTTGGAGGGGGCTGCCTGAGAGACCCTGCAAAACACCAGATTTGTTTTAGAACACACTGCGACAGCCCCCTCCAACAGCAAGCGCAGGCACCGGATGTGACGTCACACCTGGTAGCATATAACATGGGAAAATTAAATGATTAAATATCCAAATTTTTGCAAAAAGAGGCTCTGAATCGAAAATGTAATGCCTACTCATTGCATTTGGGATAAACTTGATAACTGTGTATTCTCACAAATTCGTCAGCGGGAAGTGCCATTAGCAGCAGTTTAACACACAACTCAACCGCGAAGGAATTCCTCCACGCCCGTGTGACGTCACTCGGGCGTGGAGGAATCTCTCTTGAACGTACCTTTAAGTAGAGGTATCTTGACACTGCGATACTTTGTACAGTTTTGTAATTTCTCTGCTTTGTAAAGGATACGGCTTGGAGAGTGTTATGTAAAGGACACGACTTGGGGAGTGTTATGTAAAGGACACGGCTTGGGGAGATGATTCTATGCTGTTGGTTGTTGGGATGATTTGGGTGAATTAAGTTCAGTGGTGATGCTGAGTGATGCTTCCGAACTGCCCCACGCAGCTTGTTCAGAAGCGGTGGGCAGTCCAGTCGGCTTTGCATATAACGTTACCCATGCCCGATTTGAGATGTGAGTGGGAGGCTGCTCCTCAGCCTGTTTCTACGGCAATTCACACATAAAAGGGGAGGGTTCAGCTAATTGTGCCTGATTGTAGAGTACAGCGGCTGTGCAGTTTGACGTGCAGCGTTGTGTGGTTTTACATGAATTTCCCGGCCGATGCACCATTATGTAAAACCACACAACGCTGCACGTCAAACTGCAGCCGCTGCACCCTCCAATCAGGCACAATTAGCTGAACCCCTCCCCTTTTATGTGTGAATTGCCGTAGAAACAGCCTGAGGAGCAGCCTCCCACTCACATCTCAAATCGGGCATGGGTAACGTTATATGCAAAGCCGACTTGACTGCCCACCGCTTCTGAACAAGCTGTGTTATCAAGATGAATCTGCCTTAAAGGCTAGAAAGAAGGTTTGATTCAATCACGCCCTCCGATACTTAATCCAGGAGAAGAACACTCGGTCACGGAAAATTGCACCCAACTAACTGACAGGTTAAAAGTCTCCACGTCTGGAGGTAAACTCTTCCGTTCGTCAACGGGAAGTCTGTTGCAGGCTCGACCGATGAATAAGCCGTCGTCCCTTTTAGGGGACGTACCACCCCATGGCAAAGACCTCCCTACAGACCTCATGGGACCACCAAAAATCAATTTAAGTGGCACTAGGCTTCTGCGATAGTTGAATAGCATTACAGTAGTTCGATAATCCTTGTGGAGAACGTGTCCCTCCAGGGCAAGGACCTCCCTACAGACCTCATGGGGCAACCTAATCCAGGCTAAAGCTGCACTAGGCTCACTGTAATCTTGAATGGGCATTATAACAGTCAGATGACCCTTCCAGGTCGACTTCAGGGGAGGAAGTGAAGTGGTGTCCTGAATCAACGCTTTACGGCTGCCACCCGTAATCGGAGGGATGGGGCTCGTATTAATAAAACTCAAACGGTGGTGGTTCAGTGGTCGATTATGCAAGGCTCTGCCACGATTTGGAGGCGCGACCTTGTTCGGTGTATTTTAGGGGATATTGTTGGATGAACTCGGTGTCTCAGCTCAAAGCACAATGAAACCAGCGAGATCAGTTTTGCAGTCATTGTTTAAGCCCAAAACCAAAACGAAGACAATAAATACCCAAAGCCCAGACAAAGATGATCAAAAGATGTGGTCAAACGGTCAAAAGAATTTTCAACATACGTTTACAATACAACCACACCCGTAAGCGGTACTCACCAATCCTCACGCATGCGGGGTTACCAAGCGACATGTTGCGGGCAGACGATCAGGGATGCGGAGCCGAGACAATTTTGGACGGCTCCGGCTCCGGTCCGGGGTTATGATTTCGGCTCCGGCTCCGGCTCCGGGTTTAAGTGTCCTAACGGCTCCGGCTCCGGCTCCGGGCAAAATAGTCGGCTCCGACCGGCTCCGGCTCCGGCTCCGGCAATGTACCTATATCCAAAATGTGATCGAAACGTTCTCAAGGGCGTGAAAGTCCATCAGATACAAAGTGAATATGTATTTGTACGAATGAAAAATTGCGACTGGATAAACGAACGCTCTTGACCAGATGCCAAAGGCCAGTGAACCTCAAAACTGGACCAACCTACACTGCAGTGCCGTCGTATGGCAAACTGCACTGCACTGTTATGGCAAACATATGGGTCAGACATGCCCGCAAACCCACATAAAAATTAAAGATACAACGATCAAGTAAAGCTTGGACAGCCCGCAAAGAAAAACTTCGATGAGCTAACAGCAGGGCCGTTCAAAAAAATATTTTTTTACTTTTCAGATTCGAACCTATTTTTTCTCATTATATATTCAATTCTGATTTCAATGAGCCACATTCCAAGCGTCTACGACAACGGGAAAGATCGCCTCAAAACGATTAAAGATTTCATGTTTCGGGCGCAATTGGTAACCCGGCGTTGCAGTCTCGCCTTGTTAAATTGGGATGAAAGGGGTGCATAACCTACCAGTAAAGACAGCGTGGCATGTGCGTGCGTATAAGAGCGGTAGATGGGATTTAACATGCAGGCATCTACTCGTCAGATGTATTTGCAGCGCAATACAAATACATGTTATTCCACAAAAGACCTGAAATTAAATGATTCAGCACCCTAGTACTCTAAATCCCGACAGAACAGGAATGCCTTCCGGAGGTGAACCTTTCTCTATTAACTATCGCTGGGGAACGTCGTGAGGCAGATGCTTCTCCCTATTCTCCTGCGAACTATTTAAGAGCTCTGGTACTGATAAAAGAAGATCCTGTTTCATATTTTTACCCTTTAGGTGGCTCACGAAATCTTCCACTTGAAACTGCACCAGGACCAGACCTCATCCACAATGCTATGCTGAAAAACCTCAGTATACACTGTATGAAGTCACTGCTTAGCTTTTACAATCACATCTGGACGTCACACGACTTCCCGGAGGGATGGAAACAGGCGACCGTAGTCCCAGTTTTGAAACCGGATAAAGAAGGCCATGACCCACTGCACTACCGACCTATTGCCCTCACATCATGTCTATGCAAGCTTTTCGAGCGAATGATTAACAAGCATCTTGTTTGGTATCTTGAGAGCACAGGATTCTTTTCTGAGTACCAGTGTGGGTTTCGAGCTGGACGCAGCACCACGGACCACTTGATATCACTCGATACATCAATTCGTTGCTCTTTCGCAGCAAAGCAGCACACAGTGGCAGTTTTTTTCGACATAGAAAAAGCGTATGACACGGCGTGGCGATACGCAATCTGGAAAAAACTTCGAGAAGCAGGCATTGTGGGCCACATGGGCCACTTTCTCAATAACTTCATTAAGGAAAGGTTCTTTAACGTTAAAGTTGGAAACTCGCACTCCGACAAGTTTCGACAAGTGAGTGGCACACCACAAGGTAGTATTTTAAGCGTGACCATGTTCGGCGTGTTAATCAATGACATCTGCAGTGTCTTACCACATAATATCGAGCGTTCATTATTCGTTGACGACTTTGCGATTTGGATCTCGACTTCTACCTCGATATCCGCTCAAAGGCTGTTGCAGCTGAGCATTGACCGCCTCACTGAATGGAGCATTTTGAACGGGTTTAAGTTTTCAACAAATAAAAGTACCTGTGTTCTCTTCTGCAGGCGAAATAAGTACTGTCCAGAGATCAACCTTCACCTGTATGGCAAACGAATTCCCGTGGTAGCGGAGACTAAGTTCTTAGGCGTTACTTTTGACAAGCGTCTGACCTATACCTCCCACATTCGCAGTGTTCGAAACAAGTGTATGAAACGTATCAACATTCTCAAAATGGTGTCACGTACTTCGTATGGTGCTGACAGAAGCTCGCTTTTACGCCTTTACCATGCCCTCATCAGATCTGTCTTGGACTACGCTTGCGTTGCTTATGACGGAGCTCTGACCAGCGTTAAGCAGCCGCTGGACGCGGTACATCATGCGTGTATCCGAGTGGCGACAGGCGCATTTCGCACATCTCGCAGATCTAGTTTGCTCGTAGATGCAAATGAGCCCCCTCTGGACCTCAGACGCAAGCGACTTGCATTGATATATGCCAGTAAAATGAAGCAGTACCCAAATCACCCCACATACAAATGGCTATTTGACCCATCAGTGACAGGACTGTTCTCACCGGCCCGCCCGAGTTCCTCCCAGGCATTGTGTATGCGAGCGTCGCGTTGGTTAGAAGGTTCCGGAATATCGTTAGGAAAAATCGCAAAGACTCGACCACAGAAATCTGCGCCCTGGCGCGACGTTTCCACTCAATGCGACCAAGAGCTACTGACACTTGAGAAGTCTGTGACCCAGCCAATGATATTGCAGCAATCCGCACTTGAAAAGATTGCATCATACACAGGCTACTCTGTCTTCTATACTGATGGCTCCAAAAGCAGCTTAGGTGCTGGATGTGCTTTCGTGGGAAGGGACATAAGCCGAGGTTTCAACCTTCCGACATCGGTATCCGTTTTTACTACCGAACTCTGTGCTATTATCCAAGTCTTACGCCACATTCTCCGAGACCCCGGTGGGCGGTTTTTAATTGTTACAGACTCCGCTAGTTCCCTAGCTGCACTCCAGTCTAGTCACCCACCAAAATCCTGGTTAGTGCCTACCATCCGGAGGCTTCTTAATACCGCCTTTTCTGCCGGGGCCAGGATACAGTTTTATGGGTCCCTAGTCATGTGGGAATACCTGGTAACGAGAGAGCTGATTTGGCTGCCAGATCGGCTTCTGAGACTACTCGAGCAGGAGCTTTTAGAATTGCAGCATCTGATGTGAAAGCAGAAATTAACAGCCTTCTCAAATCTGAATGGCAAGCGAAATGGGACACTGAGTCGACCTGCGCCTTAAAGCAGCTCAAGCCAGCCATAGAACCATGGGAGTCGAGTAACAGGCGGAGTAGAAGGGAGGAAATATGCCTTACACGACTTCGTATTGGTCACACATTTGCAACCCACGGACACCATTTCTCTGCTTCAGTACCAAGCCGGTGTAGCCACTGTCAAAGCAGGCTTACTGTACAGCATGTATTGGCTGACACAGGATGTAATGTATTGAGAACTCTGCGCGCCCGTTATTTTCCTCCCATGCCCCTTGCGAGTGTGTTAGGAGACAAGCCAGCTGTTGAGCTCCCCATAGTCCTGCGGTATTTGACAGAGATTGGATTTGATATTGTATATAACCCTCACCGAATGACACAAACGCAATAGAATTAAACACGAAGGAATCAAGTAGCCTTACTTTTAGCTATCTACCTATAGAATAACGCGGAAGATCTAAGTAAGAAGATTAGTGATCGTAAGTGCGCTAAATGGCCCCAGCAGCTGGAGCGCCCTTAAAAACCCCAACACACACACACACTTCCACCAGCTTCACACCACGTTCTGTGGGACCATTCACGACAGTAAGTTCTGGAATACCTTGAAACAGGGGAAGCTATACCAGTCACCAGCTTCTCAACGGAGCCATTTCATGTCAGAATCTTTCAGATTCAGGCGCTCGGATACCATCCAGCTTTCAGGAATGAGAAATTGGGAGAGGCTTGGTATCGAGCCGAGCTCTTCATAGCCTCTGTCGGAAACTTTAGCCTACCTAACTGAAAGGTGGATGGTTTTGCTGTTTATGCCAGGTAATGTATCACTGCCTTTTAACCTTCAGCATTGTGATTCTTATTTGCCAAGCAGATTATAACATTCTGGTCACAAATAACAGTTGCGTTTGCACATTGACTTCAGCGCCTCTACACAATACCGGAGTATTATCTCGAATTGCGCAAGCTGGCTTACGTGTGGCTGTCAGGAGAGGTTGTTTCCAACAAATGTCTGTTTAGAAGACCCAGAGCTCACCAGCGAGCCATATTATGGAATATAGGACATTTGTGGCATGAAGTGCGTGCTACTACTGTGTCAGATTCCGTTCATCATTCCAGAAGATACTTAAAGACAGAATATTATAATTTTTGGAGTTTAACAACGCATCAACTGCTCAGGTCATATGGCATCAGAGGAGAGAGGGAAAGAATTAATTCGGGCTAGAGCAGGGCGCCAGATTCTGCCTCTGGGTGGGCTCGAGCCCATGACACCCAGCACATAATTAATGTCATTGGTCAAGCCGAGCGGAAGCGCTAACCGACTGAGCCACTCAGACTCCGAAATAGTTAGCGGCTTTCCTTAGAAGTGGTTCTAAGCCATGCATTTGGGTTCCTCCGTCGCGGATAGTCAGCTTTAGAGCCTTCTATGAGCCTCAAAGCTATCCATAAAATGCGATGCAGTGCTTTCATTAAGTTAATATAGAAATGGCCCTGAATGTGCTGAAGTCAATTTGTCATCAGCTGTGGTATCTGTGCACTGAAAGTTATATTCTGTCACGCTGGTGAGAACCACCATCGTGGAGGTAAGGAGCCAGTCGCACAACAATTGGCCAAAACAGCAAACGATTCACATTTGACTAGGGCAGGCTTAAGTTTCCGATACAGGCTATGAAGAGCTCTGTAAATGCTCGGTACTAAGCCTCAGCCAGCTTGTTACTCCTGACAGCTGGCTGGTATTCGATTGCCTGAATCTGAAGTATTCCGACCAGAAATGGCTCCGTTGAGAAGCTGGTATAGCTTCCCCTGTTTCGAGGTATTACAGAACTTTCTGTCGTGAACGGTCCCACAGAACGTGGTGTGAAGCTGGTGGAAGATTTCGTGAGTCACCTAAAGGGCAAAAATATGAAACAGGATCTTCTTTTATCAGTACCAGAGCTCTTAAATAGTTCGCAGGAGAATGGGGAGAAGCACCTGCCTCACGACGTTCTCCAGCGATAGTTATTCGAGAAAGGTCCGCCTCCGGAAGGCATTCATGTTCTGTCGGGATTTAGAGTACAAGGGTGCTGAATCATTTAATTTCAGGTCTTTTGCGGAATAACATGTATTTGTATTGCGCTACAAATACATCTGACAAGTAAATGCCTGCATGTTAAATCCCGTCTATCGCTCTTATACGCACGCACTTGCCACGCTGTCTTTACTGGTAGGTTATGCACCCCTTATATCCCAATTTAACAAGGGGAGACTGCAACGCCGGGCGGCCAATCGCGCCCGAAACATGAAATCTTTAACAGTTTTGAGGCGATCTTTCCCGATGTCGTAGACGCTTGGAATGTGGCTCATTGAAATCGGAATTGAATATATAACGGGAAAAAGTGGGTTCGAGTCTGAAAGGAAAAAAAGTTTTTTTGAACGACCCTAAGCTAAAAGTGTTCAACATCAAAAAACACATCAGATAGGCTGATGGCATAATTCATTTTCGAGAAAAATCGGAACCAACCACCCTACTGCCCAGGGCCCAGCCGCTGGTTCGTTCACTACACCACCCAATCGCGGTTGGAGCGGAGCAGCAACATTGCCTCCAATATGTCTGCTCTTAGTCTGGACCTGAGATCAGTAAGCAGTAGCTTCATCGCGGAGAACATCCTCTCCACGGACACCTGAGTAACTGGTAGCGCGGCCATTACCAGGCTAGCCGGCTGGATGATGGCTGGATATCTATCTAAGATGTCGCATACGGTCGCCCTCTTTAGGCGACCCAGGTTTTTGAAGTCGGCTAGTGCCGCACCGAGTGACGGATGCTGTTTTCTGCGCCTTTTGCCCTGGGTTCTCGACAGACCTAGTATAAACTACTTCTCCGAGTACATGATAGCTCTAAGTCAAAAGGGGGGGGCAAAAGATAGTCTGCCCCCTTCCAGGGTTTGGGGGGAGGGGTATGACCGGAATGGCATCCCGCCTGCGTGTGTCAACAGGGGCGGATGCAGGCCGACGGTATGGGGTAAATCGTGAAAAACATGGTTTTTTAAGAAAATCGCCAAAAATTGGGCAGTTTGGGGGCAAATGCTTTTTTTGCTCCCCCTCATGGATCCGCCAGTGTCCGCCAATGCTTTCATTTGTTGCCAGTTTCTGCCCTTGCTAAATGGCCGGGGTGCATTACCTGCCCAAGAGTGAGACCATCTATAGAACACCCTAGTTGCAATATTTCATTAATCTCGATATACATAACATATTGAGAAAATGTAATATTTCAGGTGAATAAAGGTGTTTCCATGCGACATCTCACGAGGTAAAATGTGACCATTTCACGTTTGATATTTGGTAATTTTAGAGCTCTTTGGGAGCAGGAGCCGGACCCTTTCTGACGGCTCCGGCTCCGATCAAAAGTGTTTCGGCGGCTCCGGCTCCGGTTCAGGGCAGAATAGTCGGCTCCGACCGGCTCCGGCTCCGCATCCCTGCAGACGATTGTTGCCTATTCCGTGCACCCACTACACCACAACACTTCGAGAATAAAGAACCGGGCGACGGGTGAGGTGATGGCTCAGTGCACTGGCGGCGGACGTTAGAGAGAGAGAGAGACAGAGCTTAGTTCACGGTCGGAGGACGAGAGCGCGAGAGCCTAGCGCATGGGCGCCGGATCAGAGAGCGAAAGCCTCGATACGCGGACGACGCAGCTATTTATGGGCCTAGTGGCCCGGTGACCTGGAAACACCGTAACACACTATGAAAGAAAGCCAGCTGCCTTGCGCCGCCGGGTCTTAAGGATCCGGCTAGGTGCCGCGTGGCTGGTATAAATTTGGATGAATTTACTCCATCGTCTGATTGAATAGGTTTTACGTGCTGGCTTTTATCATAGGGTTACGGTGCTTTAACATTTCGCAAAATGTAATCAATTATTAATCTATCACTCAGCATCACAACTTAACTTAATTCACTCAAACCATCCCAACAACCAACAGCATAGATTCATCTCCCCAAGCCGTATCCTTTACATAACTCTCCAAGCCGCATTCTTACAGTTTTGTTTCGAAAATAAATTTACACTTCGGAGTTCCTTGATTCTATCAAATTCTGCTATGAAACTCGGCTTCTGAAGAAACATAAAGTTAGGATTGTGATATCAAGCCAAGGGCTGATAATCAGGTTAAAAAGTGGTGAATGTGTTGACATGTTTCCTTTTTGAAATCCGCTCGCGATCAGGTTAAGAAGTGGTGAATGTGTTGACATGTTTCCTTTTTGAAATCCGCTCGCGATCAGGTTAAAAAGTGGTGAATGTGTTGACATGTTTCCTTTTTTGAAATCCGCTCGCGATCAGGTTAAGAAGTGGTGAATGTGTTGACATGTTTCCTTTTTGAAATCCGCTCGCGATCAGGTTAACACGCGCATTGACGGGGGGGCGGGTACCCGCCCCCTCGGGTTTTTCGGAGATAGCAGAAAAACCGCGGCGCGTAGCGCCGCCGTACTTGGCATACCTTTTCCCTCATTATTTTTACAACTTCTGTGAAAATTTTAAGGTTAGGTCATCTCAGGTCAGGTCACCAGTACAGGTCAAGTGACCCGACCTCAAAAAAAGTTTAAGATAGCATAAGTCGGAGCAGGGTGAATTTATCCGATTGAAACTCATATCACATAATGGCCCCACCGAGCTCTTAAAAATATGTTCCGGTATTTTTGATATCGATGACCTAAGGTCAGGTACGAGGCGTGACCTCTCAATTGGAAATACATGGGAAAATGTTTTTTACAGAATAACTCAGTAACGGATGGTGATAGAGCATTTATTTAAGCTGCATTAGACTCGCCTGGGCTTTTCGGTTCTAATGATATGCATTTTATATAATTTGACCCTGACCTGACCTCAGGTCAGGTCAAATCCTTGTTTTGACCTAGCAAGGTCAAATTATATATCATTCGATTCGGCTTGCTGAGAGGATTCATATAGTTTAAGTCGTTTTGCTCTATCTTTACTTGTTCAGACGTAATGGCCGAAAAACTGAATTTACATGTTATCCCTATGACGGCATGTTTTGACTTCTCGTGACCTTAAATATGACCTGACAAAAAATGGTTCAAATGTTTTCGATGGAGAAGTAGACGGGCAGCCCAATGCCGTTTACCGTTTTTCGCTACTTACCGTGGTTCTCGAGATCTTAGGGGGGGCGGGTACCCGCCCCCGTCAATGCGAAGGTGGCTCAGACCCCCGTCAATGCGCGTGTTAAGAAGTGGTGAATGTGTTGACATGTTTTCTTTTTGAAATCCCCTGGCGTCGACTTGGCTCTGACGTGCGACTTCCCTGCCTCAGCCATTTTGCGCTAGGTCATAAAACTTTGGGGCCAAAACATGTCTGATGTTTATGAAGATTGATGGACTTGCACCTGGTAAGAGACGATCAGTTAGATAACCTTATGTATGTATAGGCTGTGTGTCTAGGCCGCAAGGCCGTGTGCATAAATGTCGGGAAGGGGGGCTGCCCCCTCACTTTTTGGCCAAACATTTCCTGATATGAGTCAAAATGGAAGAAAATAGGACATTGTTATGACCAGCCGCTGCGGAAGCCAACGAGGAGCCCAAATTCGAACATTTTTTGGTCCTAACGTGGAAAGTTTGCTGTCAGCGTCAGGTTGAAGTTTGGCTGGCCCCTCACTTTTTTGCCGGTGGCGACGCTTATGGCCATGTGTACTGAAAATCCAAAAAGTTTCGGAGCAGTTTTGTTTTAACGCGTGAATTATCATATTTCCGACACACGTCATCACTTTCATTAATACCGAATTTGTTCGTGTCTAGGTTTGCGTGTCCAGTTGTCAGTGTAAGGGAGCAACAATACAGCGATGAATTTTGAAGAGCCATTTGACAGAACGATAAAGGTAAAGGAAGAAGTAACGAAACGCTTCCATGCGTTTGATTTTGAATATATTTAATATCCAACTTGTCAGTGTGTACCTTTACCTTTACAGCGATGAATGCTTTCTTGGGCTGCTCCTTTCACCAGAGTGAAATTTGTCCCCGAATTATTGTGTCCTTTTCTGTTAACATGCGTGCTAAAAGAGATGTTCAGTCACACACAGTGTATTTAGTCCCTATAAAGTCAGTTAAGCCGAAGGAAGGCCAAAAATGATAAATCTGCATCATGCTCAGCATGGCAAAACTTCGTGTCTTCGACCGAATAATACAGCATGATTATTTCTAGGAAATTTATCACTGAATATCATCTCGCACATTTTCCGCTGACGAGATGAACCCCATTGAAGTTACCCCCTTGGATGAAAACGTTTCGCCACTATTGATGCGAGGTATATTAGGGCCTCGGACTGTCAAGTCATGGCCTGGTATTAACCGGCATAAACGCAATAGAAGAGACGCTGCTTATTAATATAAGACAGCAGGCAATGTATCGATGTATACAAATCTTTAAAATTTGTAGAAATGCTTAAAAACACCTAGCACCGCAGGCCAAAAGTACCCATGATGCTGCGCCCTTTGTTGATTTGAAATACTTTCTTGAATGTGCTGACCTCATTGTGAACGAATTGTTCAGTGAAAATTATGCACCTAATTCGGCTATTGTGAGTAACTTTTACTCTGCTGTATCTTATGCACTGCATCGCTGCCTATGAATGGAGCATTCAATACGTTGTCTGGCATGCACGTGCAATGTGCATACATGCATTGCTTATTGTCCATTTTATCTAAGAAACCTCGTTGCTTGGTAAAATATTTTGTTGTGGGTCGGATGCAAAATATCACTATAATGCTGTGGAACAGGTATTTGTTGATAATTTCTTGCTTTTTAAGTACTTCATTAGGACGTTGACTTTTTAATTCGGGGTGCCCAAATCACCATTAGGAGTACCTTGCACCTCATCGGGGGTGCCGGGGCACCACTAAAGGGATAGAAATCTACACTCTCGCTTGAGATTTTTTCCTTATCCAGCCTAGAGGCTAAAAATGAGTTTTCATTCTCCTGTTTATTTATTTTCTTTATATGTCCTCTCGGAGCCAAATTTAATTGTTCCTGTCTCCTTCCCAGAATGTCGACCGATTGTTGGGGGCGGATTTACAGTTCATGGGGTTGATGGGTTAATTATATTTTTACTTCAAGGAGAGCTTACGTAGCGGATACCGATCGCAAAAGAAAAATCGGATTAGAACTTAAGCTGAAAAATTGTCCGTGACCACAGACCCCAAATTTTTTTTCTCGCAGAATGCCAATCCGGGACCGTATAATTATTGATCGCGTTCGCATCACCCAAAATAAACTGAGGAAATTGAAGACTGCTACAGCAAGTTAATGTATCTGATAACTTCGCAGGAACATGGCACCTTCATAATGGGATTTGAACTGATATAGTCATGTGATGGAGCATGCCGAGGAACCACGTGATCCGTATTTCATTTATCCCAGAGCTTTCTTTCGCGGAATGTTTAAGAAATTCTTCCCATCAATCGGCTATTTACTTTTAGAAATCGTGAACGCTAGTTTGATTACGGGTCTGGTACCATCAGCGTGGAAGCACGCACTTGTTACTCTGATACCAAAAGGAAAAGTGTCAACCAATCCCGCCGATACCAAACCGATCTCACCGTTACCAGCAATTTGCAAAGTTACCGAGCGCATCGTCAAAAAACAGCTTACAGATTATCCAGAGTCCAATTACATTATCTCCGACACACAGCATGGTTACAGAGAGCACCGCTCAACCGAAACCGCCTTAAGCGTAGTTACTGACAAGATACTGAAAGCCATGGACAACGGCGAAATTGCTATTTTAGCCCTGTTGGATTTATCGAAATGCTTCGACGTAGTCCCTCATGCAAAATTGCTAGAAAAATGACTCTTTACGGCATAAATACTCACTGGTTCGAAAACTACTTCGCTGAGCACACTCAGCAGGTGCAGATGAGGACACAAGACGGTTTTATCACCTCAAGGACCAAAAAGAACAGCATGGGGATTTTTCAGGGTGGGAGTTTGTCCTGTGTGCTCTACATGCTCTTCTCTAATGATTTAGGACTCTATGTAGAAGAAGACATCACTATTGTGCGGTATGCAGATGGCACGCAAGTACTCATTACCGGCAAAAACAGATCTCCATTCCATTATTCTCCGCATCGAACGCACCCTTTCGACCCTTTTCGACTGGTTTTGTTACAATAGCATGAAACTTAACACAACGAAAACGCGGATGCTAGTACTCGGGACTCCTGCTATGCTCAGAAACCTCCTTTCGGTAAGCATCAACTTCTGCGGAACTTCCATCACAGATTCCAGAGTGGTCAGAAACCTTGGTGGAACGATGGACCGACACCTAAACTTCGAGGCACATGTAGATACCGTCCGCAATAGGTGCACAGGCATCTTGATAGCCCTCAGTCACGCCCGGCAGGTCCTTCTCAGACATGTAATGGTGAAACTTGTCCAGTCTCTCGCGATATCGATAGTTCGCTGCTGTGCGTGTGTTTATGGATCATGTAATGTAACGCAAGTTCGAAGAATTCAGAAAATAGTTAATTTTTGTGCACGAGTCGTCAGTGGCCGTAGAAAACGTGATCATGTATCTGATGTTCTGGCCGATTTGGGATGGCTCAGCGCCGAGCAACTTATTGATTACCATACGGTGTGTGCTGTACAGAGTGCATTGTCTTCTGGGCTACCATCATATATCGCCAACAACCTGGGAACACGAATTCATGATATGCATGACCATGCTACACGCCAGGCAAATAACCTTACCTTGCCACGCATAAGAACCGAGGCGGGGAGGCGAAGGCTGTGTTACCGGGGCGCCAAATGTTTTAACGAACTTGTAACCAGTGACGTCATACCATCCTCTCTGAGGACTGTAGTACTGAATAGAACATGAGAAACTTTCCATGGGCTTGTCTAGTTTGGTTTTGGCATTTTAAGATGTTTCAGTCGTGTGATATTCCGTTTATTTTACTTTTGAACCTTTTATTATGCCCCAATATTTACTGTGTTTTTCTGACGTGTCAGTGTGAAAAACCACAACATGTGTGGATAGCTGCCTAAATATACCTGATTCTGATTCTGATAAAAAGTAAAATTCATCCCCTGCCGATCCCTTCCTCCCCCGGATGTCACCTCATGCTCGTCATGCGTCAGTGAAGTGACGTCATGCTCAAGTTCCGCTCCGCGTGCTGCACGCACCTCTTTAAAACCTGCGTGCTTAAGATGAATTTGGTACCGTCGATTACAAATGCTTAATCAATTGTTTTGTTAAGTAGTTTGAAACGTGACAGATTTGCAATAGATAAAAAGTAGAAGTTGACAAAAATCACTTCTGTTTCTTATGATAACGTCTTTAATTAAACACGTTTGATTTGAATTCACATTCATTATTAACACAACTGAAACAGGTTCAATTGCCACAAGGCGCTGCGAGCTGATACGCCCATTTGACGTCACGCTAATTTGGAAACTTTTATTGCAAATAGAGGAAAGTGAAATAGAAAAAATATAACTATTTTTTCAGCAGAAATAAGCCCAAGTCCATTATATCCAACATAGATTGACCATAAGACCACCACAGTCTGGAATTCCACCAAGGTGCCACATTCCCTATGATTTGAGAAGACCATTTCGCTTTGGTGAGCGCATTCCGATAACTTCATTGATATAGCAATCGTTACCGACAAAAACCTTTCCCCGATCTTCAAACATCCATAATCAAAATCTCGCTATCAAAGTCGGTAAAAAATCTCCTAGGAAGTTGAAAAAGTTACCGAGGTATCTTTATCGAAGTCTGGTTGAAATTATCGAGTATTCACCACTGCTCTTTCGGGGTTACAGGCACCCCGCCAAATGAAGTCCTAAAATTCGATAAGAAACGAACATCAGAAGAGGGTCAAGTGACCAAGTGGGGGAGGATAGTCCTAAATAGAGAGGAAGTCCTAAAATGCGACAAGAAATGGACATCAGAAGAGGGTTAAGTGACCAAGTGGGAGGGGATTGGAGTCACAGTCCCTACACTACAAGTCTCAATAAAAACGGTTTTGAGGCCTTATCTGGAATTCTCGTTCCCCTCTAAACCAGTTTCAATGGATGCATAATTTCAAAATATTGCCTATATTGCCCTGCTTTCGTTTGCATAGCGATAGCGACTACGGACAAGTCTTACCTGCACACTCTCGGATTCAAGCGGCGGCGGGGTCGGGGGCAAAGGGGCCGTGGCCCCCTCCAAAGCCTAAAATTGTATCTTATGGTCCTCCAAAAGGACAAAATAGTAGCCGTTTTCCTTTAAAAGCTCTGTTTTCACGATTTTTAATCAATTGAGCCCCCAAACTTTGGCTTAGCCTCCTCCAAAAGCTGCTCCTGGATCCACCAATGGACCTGCAACCCTATAGAACTTCCAGAAGAAATGGCAGCACCTACGGAGACATTTCGGAGAAGAAGTCTAGCAGTGAACTTTCTTTTTATTTCCTGAAAACATGATGTTGGTTATGGAACGACGACAGCAACGGTGTTGACGACAAGAAAGAACTCGTGTCACAGACTATTGGTATCAGAAGCCGGTGACGAACAAAGTAAGTTATTCTTGTTGCACTTCGGGCTATTGGTTCGCTGAGGTCTTTCGACAACAAGAGTGCGCTTTCTGCTCTGGCAGCTGCCTAATTTCATTGTTACCCCGCCACTTTGATGTAGCATTGTGTAGTTATATTCAACCTCCAGATCACTTAAGTAATACCTTACTCTCTGAGTTACCTCTCCAAATGAATTGTTTCTGTAGGAAGTGTGTAGGAAGCCTCACATCTTTTGAGTGTGACTCCCTGACGATTTAATTGTAATGCCAGGGCTAAGTCCGGTTTAAATACCGCCGAAAAGTTTCAGGGGTGCTCTTCAAAATTCTAGGGTGCTCGCCCACCTCTAGAGTTATACAATGTTACACCCCTGATTGGGGGTGGCCAAATTTGAAGCAATATTGATAACCACCATTATAAAAGATGGTAGCCGAATATAAAGTGTGTTTTAACCTTTTCACAGGCCTGTTGAAGAGCACAAAACCAATTGAAATTTCTTGGAATGGAAAAGACAAAAATATAAGGGATATTTTAACACTACTTAAACATTTCATTGGGCGCCAGCACACCCTCAAGGATATATGAATCCACACCTCTGCTGTCACCCCTCGAGATGGCGTGCCTCTTCCTCTTTTCTGAATTACTGGGTACACTACTGGCTGCAGCTATTGCTCGTTTCCTGGAGGTTTACAAAACAAACTCCCGTTTATGAAATTACGTCTTAAAAGTTTTCAGTGACAATCCGCGGTAATTTAACAGAAGGCCACCCTTGCGACAAAGTTAGTATTGACATGAGTTTGGTAGCAACCATGCATACCTGGGTAAGCGGCCAATTTAAAAATGAAGTTCAATGGTGGTGAAAAATGGGCAATTACCCCAGCGGCGATTCTTGGCTATCGATTGGCCTGGGAGGCAACTGCGCTGGTCCCGGGCAGCCGGGGGCTGCCGGAGCGGCGCTGCCGTGGGGAGGGGGCACCATCTGTGCGCCGACTGCAGGCCGCCAGCGTGGCAAGGGGGCGGCCTGCACCGGCCCGCAGTCGGTGGGCTCAGCTGGCAGAGCGGTGAGTGGGCGCCCGGCTATCGGCCGCCACAGCCGCCGCGCCGCAGCTTGCATGTCTCTCTCAGTGCCACGTGTCCGTATGGATCATACCCGGCCGTTACCAGCACCCTAAATGCCATCAGTGATAGGGGTAAGCTGGCTGCCTGGGAATATATATATGTATATATATATTTTTTGTAAATGTGTTCGAGAATTAGAACGCTTAATGCATTGTCAAATGTATCTGGTGTCACATCTGACCATTGAAGTAGATCATGTTTTTAGCAATACGACGATTTAGCTAGTTTCCTGTTATCATGCTATATGGTACATTCAAGCCTGTGAAATAAGTAGCTACCGATCCTGGATATTTATTATATCGCATATTTGAATGCTTGGCGGGTATCTCACGGTAAAGTTGATGCAGGATAGTTTCTTGGTGGTTCAAGGTGGTTTGGCATCTACTCCTCATCTGGTGGACTTAAGGTTGCCCTGAATAAACAAAAATTAGCAGTGCGTAACGTTTTGGGTATAGTGGGTCTGGGTATGTATGTACACACATACGTTCTTGCCTTTTTGGTCAGTGCATGGCAGGAACTTCGAAGAAGCCCTGCGGCTTTGGAGTGCACCAACTTCTGAGTCCTTTGGCTTATTGGGGGGTATGTTAGCGATGCGGGATACCTTATTCAGTAGTTGCGCGCGGGATTTGAACATGGGCCAGTGACGTGGAAGCTGAACGCCCTCCGTCTAAACCTCGCACTCTACCAGAAGAAACTCGGATCCATAGCCTCTCCGAAATTTGTTTTAATCTCAGCGGATGGGGTATTGTGCTGGGGGTCATGAAGGCGCGAAACTTTTATTTCATGGTCATATCATTTAACAAATTGTCTTAGAGTCATGCTGCGTGCGTTTTTTCGGTGCTGCTGTAGGGTCACCTCACAGCCATTGTATAATCCGGCTTTGTCATGGAGCCTCACTTTTGACATGTTTGCAAAGTGAATGTGAAGCTCTCAGTACATAAGGTGCAATATACTGTCAAGTTTTTGTTTTTTTCTAAAGGGAGTGTTCCACATTTATAATGGATTTTGGACTGAAATAGCAGTTTTGAAGTGTGTCGAGAAGTCACTTCTGACACATTTTATTGCACTCAAAGCATAAAAGGGGGGGAGGGATTCCAGGACAGATCGACCAACGCTTGACATCACCATGTCCAGAAAAATATGAAACTTTGTCTCCGGGGTAGAATTGGGCCACGAACGCGGCTGTGAGAATCTTAGCCCAATCCAACCAACAGTGACCGAGGCATTTTCGGGACGTCGCCTCATCTTTGATGCTTCATAACTCAAAAACGCATTGGCTGATTAACAATTTTTGTGTATCATTTAACTGGTCTTGAATTATAGATCATTTTGAAAAAGAAAATGTTTAAATGTGTGAAATTTTGAATTTTTAACATTTTCTTTTGTGACCAAGCTTGACCTTTTGGCAGTTGAAATTCACCTTTCAGACACCTTAAAAATTTGCATTATAAATTATCTTTCGATAAAAATGAGAAATGCGTTATTGCCATACATCCAATTTTTAGCACCTAAGATAGGTATGCAGGCGGCCTGCCGACCACTGCAGTAGTACAACCTTATGTTTAACACCGAAAACAAAGCGATTGCTTTTGGAATGGGATGCTTACAATGATATTGCATTGTCTTCACGAAATTTTCGTCGCACAAGTGTCAGAGTTTATGAAAATTAACACGCGCCCACACGAGGGGGCGGGTAACCGGCCTCCTTAGGTTTCCAAACGTAGTAAAAAAATAGTAAAAACCGAGGTAGATGAAGCGCTGCCATGCTTCATCTACCTCTTACCCGACATTTCTGCAGCTTCTGGAAAAAATTTTAGGCATGGGTCATATCAAGTCAGATCGCCAGTCCAGGTCAAGAGACCTAACATCGAAAAAAATGTTTGGAGGTGCATCAGTAGGATCAATCTTAACCTGTCGACCTTAGATTCACATCACATAGTAAGGTCACTGAGCAAGACAATTGTTCGCAGCAGGCTTCCATATCGATGACCTGGGACAAGTTCAGAGCCACGAAATTGCCATTAGAAATGCATGGGGCAATTGGTAGATTTCGATAACTTGCGAGAATTGAGAATTACTGAGAATTGCGATAGAGGTTTTATTTTTACGCTATCGTGTCTGGCTTGCCTCTGCAGTTTGTTTAATGTTCTGTTTTGCCATGCAGAGCTAAGCAGTGTCCAGAAATTGGGAATTTTACGTGGAAACCCACACCCAGACTTCATCAATTTTGATAACCTAGGTCTTGGATTTTGACATCCTAAACAAAATGACTAAATAAGCAGCATTATCAGTTTCCTTGTTTCATAAGTTGAGGAATGGAAGCAGGGCCAGAACAGCAATTGAAGCCAACGTACCACTGGTTAAAGATGCTGCAACACTAGCTTTGTGAACCTAAGAAATGGGATGCTTACAATGATATTGCATTGTCTTCACGAATTTTTCGTCGCACAAGTGTCAGAGTTTATGAAAATTAACACGCGCCCACACGAGGGGCGGGTAACCGGCCTCCTCAGGTTTCCACACGTAGGAGTTACCTTCACATGTTATGCAGCAGTCCTCTCAGGGTTGATAGTCTAATAGCTAATAGTCCTCTCAGGGTTGATTCCGATTGAAAATAAAACAGAGCGTACCATCTTTGGAAAGAGAAGGAAGTTCAAATACTGACGGATTTTAGCACATATATTTTACAATAAATGCTCAAAAGGACAAAAGCCTGTAAAAGACAACTTTCCTAAGAATCGCTTCCTCACAAGCACACTGAAAGATCTCACAGAATGTGAAAAATAATGCCTGAAAGGCAGCATGTCTAAACTGCGGATAGAATAAGCTGATACAACCATATAACAAAAAAAATCAGCCATCGAGCCCTCACGTCTCTTAGCGTACTAATAAAGTAATAGTAGGAATAATATGCCCCACTTCATACCAACCACACTCCTCCCTCTCCTCTTTCAACAACAACAAAGGCCCCCAACGCCTCACAAGCTTGGGATGTACGCTTCCGTCTTAACACGCGCATTGACGGGGGTCTGTGCCACCTTCGCTTTGACGAGGGGGGGCGGGTACCCGCCCCCTCCCCTAAGATCTCGAGAACCACGGTAGGTAGCGAAAAACGGTAAACGGTGTTGAGTATCCCATCCACTTCTCCATCGAAAATATTTGTACCATTTTTTGTCAGGTCACATTTAAGGTCACGGGAGGTCAAAACATGTCGTAATAGGGATAACATGTAAATCAAGTTTTTCGGCCATTACATCTGAACAAGTAAAGATAGAGCAAAACGACTTAAACCATTGAATCCTCGCAGCAAGCCGAATCGAATGATATATAATTTGACCTTGCTAGGTCAAATCAAAGATTTGACCTGACCTGAGGTCAGGTCAGGGTCAAATTATATAAATTGCAGATCATTAGAACCGCAAAACCAAGGCGAGTCTAATGCAGCTAAAATAAACGCTCTATCACTATCCGTTACTGAGTTATACAGTAAAAACAATTTTTCCCATGTATTTCCAATGGAGAGGTCACGCCTCGTACCTGACCTTAGGTCATCGATATCAAAAATACCGGAACAAACTTTAGAGAACTCGGTGGGCCTATTATGTGATATGAGTTTAAATCGGATAAGTTCACCCTGCTCCGACTTATGTTATCTTAAACTTTTTTTGAGGTCAGGTCACTTGACCTGTACTGGTGACCTGACCTGAGATGACCTAACCTTAAAATTTTCACAGAAGTTGTAAAATTGATGAGGAAAAAGGTATGCCAAGTACGGCGGCGCTACGCGCCGCAGTTTTCCTGCTATTTCCGAAAAACCCGAGGGGGGGCGGGTACCCGCCCGCCGCCGTCAATGCGCGTGTTAAACGTATAGCTGGGCTCAAAATAAACGCTAAGACTAGCGGTAGCGCTGATTTGCAGTACCATTGGACGAATGGAATTCGGGAACAAATAAAAAACACGAAATATTACTCGTAATTTTGCTGGCCAAAACTGATGGCCAAAACTACCTTAGGCTGAAGCTGATATGATACATTACGACATTCACATTGCTCGAAACCCAAACAATCGTCGCCACCATTTTTTGAGGATACTACTGACGTAATAAATGCTTTGATGACGTCGGCTCCTAACGACTGAATTTTCGACCTTCTTACAAAACGCGCTGGTCAGGGTGAATTGTAATAATTGATTTTGAAGTTTCAATGTAAAAAGAAACTTTTGAAAGTACCCGGAATACGAAATCAGGATCTGTTCTTTTTGGAAAAAGTATTGCTCAGCCATATTTTTGGGTCATGTCACTCGGAATTTTGAGTGGAACAATGCAAGCATTGCTAAATAATTTCGACATCGTTGACTTTAAATATAAATACTGTAGTCTCACGATGTTTTTGTGTCTATAGCCTCACGATGTTTTTGTCTTCACGGGTCATTAAAATTGCACCTCTATGTATTTCTCGGAATATTTCCGAAGGCAACCAGAATATTTGGATGATTTTCAGAATGCTTTTAGAAAATCTAATTAAATATTAAGGTTAAGTTTTTTTCTCAACAACAGCCGAATCCCTGCGTTATGTAAAGGTGGAGAATTTCTACAGCCTTTTCACGCTCAGGGGCCTGCCTGGTCAGTTCACTCGCACTAGAAAAACCGTACTTGGCAACCGCTGAAGACGGGCTTGCCTTGACTTGACACGAGATGCCTTTCTCAATATTGCGAAAAGGATTTGCCTAGTTGAGATTAGTGCTTGTGTATGCTTCAAGATGGCATGCTGGATTTTGGAGATCGCCAGCCACTCGTTTTTACCCAGGGTGTCAAAGCTCATACGTGCGTTTGAGAGTTGGTAAGTATTATGTAGCCAATATTGGTGTGCTCTACGGCTTAAGCAGGCTCATTCTGAACTTCAACCTGTAGTTGATTCTTTATTTTAGTCAGGGTAATATAATTCAATTTGAGAAAGCCAGGCACGTGGATGAAAGGTTTTAAGTAATTTATTAGTTACATGGTGACCATTTCACTAGGTATTTTTATTTCTATTGTGTGATTGCGTGGTGCAATTTCTCCATGAGTTCAAGTAAAAACAGAAGGAGTGAATCCCGCTGCTACAGGTATAATTTCATAAATAAATTGGTTTCAAAATAATTTTTTTTCAAATGGACAAACTTTGGAAATTGCCTTGCCTTTTAGACACTTCAGTTTGCTAATGGTTCTAAAGCAAGACCTTCCTCACCTGAGGCATTGTTTTGGTATTCCAGATTTTGCTTTACTTATACCTTTATACTGTAGGTTCGCGGATTATTAACGTATTGCCTAGTACGTCTAATGCTTTGGTATTAAAAATGCCGAACTCGGCAGGAATTTGTTTTGAGGGTTTGTCAAGTTGGTTTAACTTCTGTTAACCCGTGCCCCGGTGGGCCTCCGAGACACCTTCGTCCTGGTGTGTGGGGGTGTTTGAACACCCCCTCGAACTCGGCCCCTATGCGGGATAGCGAAAAAAACGCGAATGCTGGTGGATAGCGCATAAAAATTCAGGAAGAAGCTATATCAGCCACTTTTTGGCTCAGATAAATATTGAGGCCACGACAGGTAAAAAAGTGGCAATTTGGGTAAAGGTTTTGGGCTATAGCATCTGACAGAGTTGAGTTAGAACCATTTTTTTAGGCACCATTCGCTTCCTCTCGTCACAGAAAATCGAATGATGTATAATATGGCTATGCTAGGTCAAAACACAAAAATGACCTGACCTCAGGTCAGTTCAAGGTTACTTTTTATTCTAGCATAGTCAATATGCATATCTATTGACTTGCAATAGCAATCTGAACGCAATGATATCAAAATAAAAGCTGCTTCAGCATTTCATCCAACCGAGGGCAAAAGGCGCAGAAAACAGCATCCTCGTCACTCGATGCGGCACTAGCCGACTTCAAAAACCTGGGTCGCCTAAAGGGGGCGACCATATGGGGCATCTAGATAGATATCCAGCCATCATCCAGCGGGCTAGCCTGGTAATGGCCGCGCTACCAATTACTCAGGTGTCCGTGAAGAGGTTGTTCTCTGCGATGAGGCTACTGCTTACTGATCTCAGGTTCAGACTAAGAGCTGACATATTGGAGGCAATGTTGCTGCTCCGCTCCAACTGCGATTGGGTGGTGTAGTGAGCGAACCAGCTGCTGGGCCCTGGGCAGTAGGGTGGTTGGTTTCGATTTTTCTCGAAAAGGAATTATGCCATCATCCTATCTGATGTGTTTTTTTATGTTGAACACTGTTAGCTCAGCGAAATTTTTATTTGCGGAACGTCCAAGCTTTATGTGATCGTTGTACCTTTGATTTTTTATGCGGGTTTGCGGGCATGTCTGACCCATGAGGGTCGTAAAAAACATGTTTTTGCTTTTCAGACTCGAACCCACTTTCCCCATTATATATTCAATTATGATTTCAATGAGCCACATTCCAAGCATCTACGCCAACGGGAAAGATCGCCTCAAACCGTTTAAATATTTCATGTTTCAGGCGCGATAGGCCACCCGGCGTTGCAGTCTCCCCCTGTTAAATTGGCATGAAAGGGGTGCATAACCTACCAGTAAAGACAGCGTGGCATGTGCGTGCGTATAGGAGCGGTAGATGGGATTTAACCTTCGCCCGGGTGGGGGGTCTTTTTAGACCCCCCTCGGGCTTTTCCAAAGTGACCAAAAAACCGCGGCGTGCAGCGCCGCCAAACCTAGTCTAGCTGTTCCGTCATTATTTTTACATCTTTCCTGAAAATTTTAGCTCAAGGTCATATCAGGTCAGGTCGCCAGGCCAGGTAAAGTGACCTCACCTCAAAAAATGCTTAGGACCGCATAACTAAAAGAAGGGTTAATCGATCAATTTGAAACTCGTACACATATTGGGCCCACCAGGAGCTACAACATTTGTTCCGGGTTTTTTTATATTGGTGACCTAAGGTCATGTGCAGAGCATGACCTCCCCATTGTAAATACATGGGGAAAATCACGAAATGAGCTTTTCTCAGTAAGTATGGGTGGAATCAACTTCAAACATCGGTTACAACTTGCTCTTAGCCTATTTCTGAAGTGGATGCAAAACATTTTGACTTGTGACCTTTAAAAGGTAACCTTAGGTCAAATAAGCATTTTTTTAGTTTTACTCTATAAAATTTGAATAAACTAAGATAGAACTTTTATTTTGCCACAAAAGTGTTTGAATAGTCACTGCAATTCAAATGATATACATAATGACTATACCAGGTCAAGTTGGGTCAGACCGTTGACCTGGGTCAGGTCAAATTCTTATATTTGACCTGGCATAGCAATGTTATAAATCATTCGATTTGTATTGATGAGAGGATTGCAATGGTCCATCAACTATGGCTGTATCTTGTTTGGTTCGGAAGTTATTAGCAAAAAAGGAAACGCCCTTATGCATGGGTGGCTATGGACATTCCCAAGAATATGCCCAATATTCAGTGACCTGTAGCTCCCTAGGCTTTGATCTGACACGAAAATGAATGCAACTGGAATAAAAGAGCAACTCAAGAGCTTTCGAATGGTGTTGGAAAAATGTTTCTAGCTATCACAGTTTCTGAAATATATGAGGTTTTCTTAGTACACCTCATATTAGCAATTTTGACCTATTTTGGCCTCTGGTGACCTTGATATTGACCTGGCAAGAAAAAGGACTGAAGTATTTTCGATATCATTTTTGAAGAGCTTTCGATTGCCGTTTTGCGCTTTTTTCTAGCTCTCTTAGTTTTTGAGATCGTGGGGGTCTTTTTTAGCCCCCCCCCACCAGGGCGAAGGTGGCTCGTACCCGCCACCGGGGCAAGGGTTAACATGCAGGCATTTACTTGTCAGATGTATTTGCAGCACAATACAAATACATGTTATTCCACAAAAGACCTGAAATTAAATGGTTCAGCACCCTAGTACTCTACATCCCGACAGAACAGACGAACCTTGACAACATTTGTTGACGGCCCTGACAACATTCGTTGGAGAACGTCATTGGGGCAGCTGCTTCTCCCTATTCTCTTGAGAACTATTTAACACGCGCATTGACGGGGGATGGGTACCCGCCCCCCTCGGGTTTTTTCGGAGAGGTCAGAAAAACGGCGGCGCTATGCGCCGCCGTACTTGGCATGCCTTTTTCCTCATCATTTTTACAACTTTTGTGAGAATTTTAAGGTTAGGTCATCTCAGGTCAGGTCACCAGTGCAGGTCAAGTGACGTGACCTAAAAAGTTTAAGATAGCATAAGTCGAAGCAGGGTGAACTTATCCGGTTGAAGCTCATATTACATAATGGGCCCACCGAGTTCTCTAAAATATGTTCCGGTATTTTTGATATCGATGACCTAAGGTCTGGTACGAGGCATGACCTCTCCATTGGAAATACATGGGAAAATGATTTTTACCGAATAAGTCAGTAACCGATGGTGATAGAGCGTTTATTTTAGCTGCATTATACTCGCCTTGGCTTTCCGGTTCTAGTGATATGCATTTTATATCATTTGACCCTGACCTGACCTCAGGTCAGGTCAAATCCTTGATTTGACCTAGCAAGGTCAAGTTATATATAATTCAATTCAGCTTGCTGCGAGGATTCATATAGTTTAAGTCGTTTTGCTCTATCTTTACTTGTTCAGATTTAATGGCCGAAAAACTTAATTTATATGTTATCCCTATGACGGCATGTTTTGACCTCTCGTGACCTCAAATGTAACCTGAAACAATGGTTTAAATATTTTGGATGGAGAAGTGGATGGGCTACCCAACGCCGTTTACCATTTTTCGCTACCTACCGTGGTTCTCGAGATCTTAGGGGGCGGTACCCGTCCCCCCCTCGTCAAAGCGAAGGTGGCTCAGACCCCCGTCAATGCGCGTGTTAAGAGCTCTGATACTGCTAGAAGAGGACCCTGCTGCATATTTTTCCTTTGGATGGCTCACAAAACCTTCCACCAGCCTCACACCACGTTCTGTGGGACCGTTCACGACAGTAAGTTCTGGAATACCTTGAAACAGGGGAAGCTATACCAGTTTCCAGCTTCTCAACGGAGCAATTTCATGTCAGAATCTTTCAAATTCAGGCACTCAGATACCAGCCAGCTTTTAGGAATGACAAATTGGCAGAGGCTTGGTACCAAGCCGAGCTCTTCATCTGAAAGGTGGATGGTTTTGCTGTTTAAGCCAGGTACTGTGTCACTGCCTTTTTACCACCAGCATTGCGATTCTTATTTGCGAGGCAGATTATAGCTTTCTGGTCACAAATAACAGTTGCGTTTGCACATTGACTTCAGCGCCTCTACACAATGCCGGAGTATTTTTATTAGAAAACTTATCAGGGAACGTTCCTGGATCATCAGGCCCGGCCAGTGCTTTGGTTCTGGAAGACATGCCAGCTCTGTTTTTCCTTGAGAAGATAATCACGAATTGCGCAAGCTGGTTGACGTGTGTCTGTCAGGAGAGGTTGTTTCCAACAAATGTCTGTTTAGAAGACCCGGAGCCCACCAGCAAGCCATATTCATGGAATATAGGACATTTATGGCATGAAGTGCGTGCTGCTACTAAGTCAGATTTCGTTCATCATTCCAGAAGACACTTAAAGACTGAATATTACATTTTTTGGTGTTTAACAACGCATCAACTGTTAAGGTCATAAGCTCATATGGCATCAGAGGTGAGAGGGAGAGAATTAGCTTGAGCTAGAGCAGGGCGCCAGATTCTGCCTCTTGGTGGCCTCGAACCCACGACACCCAGCACATACAGAATGCCATTGGCTGAGCCGAGCGCAAGCGCTAACCGACTGAGCCACTCAGACCCCGAAAGGGTTGGCGGCTTTCCTTATAAGTGGTTCTAAACCATGTATCTGGGTTCCTCCGTCACGGATAGTCAGCTTTAGAGCCTTCGATGAGCCTGAAAGCTACCCATAAAATGCAGTGCAGTGCTTTCATTAAATAATATAGAAATCGCCCTGAATGTGTTGAAATCACTTTGCCATCAGCTGTGGTGTCGGAACACAGAAAGTTATATTCTGTCCCGCTGGTGAGAACCACCACCTTGTTTTAAGGAGCCAGTCGCACATCAATTGGTCAAAACAGCAAACAATTCACTTTTGACTAGGGCAGGCTTAAGTTTCCGATACAGGCTATGAAGAGCTCTGTAAATGCTCGGTACTAAGCCTCAGCCAGCTTGTCACTCCTGACAGCTGGCTGGTATTCGATAGCCTGATCTGAAATATTCTGACGATAAATTGCTCCGTTAAGAAGCTGGTGACTGGTATAGTTTCTCCTGTTTCAAGGTATTCCAGAACTTAATGTGGTGAACAATCCCACAGAACGTGGTGTGAGGCTGGTGGAAGATTTTGTGAGCCATCTAAAGGTTAAAAATATGCAGCAGGGTCTTCTTCTAGAAGTATCAGAGCTCTTAAATAGTCCTCGGGAGAATAGGGAGAAGCACCTGCCCCAATGACGTTCTCCAACGAATGTTGTCAGAGAAAGGTTCGCCTCCGGAAGGCATTTCTGTTCTGTCGGGATTTAGAGTACTAGGGTGCTGAACCATTTACTTTCAGGTCTTTTGTGGGATAACATGTATTTGTATTGCGCTGCAAATACATCTGACAAGTAAATGCCTGCATGTTAAATCCCATCTACCGCTCTTATACGCACGCACACGCCAGGCTGTCTTTATTGGTATGTTATGCATCCTTCTCATGCCAATTTAACCCTATTTCCGTCAGGCTCCCGGCTACCCCTATTTCCGGCAAGGGGGGCAATATCGGCCCCCCTAAGATCTCGTAATCTAACCGGCCGATTTTGAAAATTCAAAGTGCTATAGATTCCCCTGACGCTAAACTTTATTTTGAAAAAAAGAAAATTTAAAAATTTTGATTTTTAAGGAGTAGGTCGTGCAAAATATACAATTTTTGTGTATTTTTTAGATTTTTCATAACCCTTGTCTCTGTTGTACGATTTTCACAAAAATAGTTCAGATTTACAAATAATTGACCAAAAATTTCAATATACTCGAGTTATGCAAACATTCGAAATTCAATGGCAGTTCCAGGACCAGGACTATGAGGGGAAATATATACAACTTAAAAATTGTTTATTACTCGGATTAGAAACCGTCATATACTGCTTGGCATCTTTGACACATAAATAAATGAGAAAAAAGTGAAAAACTCATCAGGGGCGGATGCAGTGAGGTAAAACAGTGGGGTAAAATACATACCAACAATATGCGAGTGGTATGCATGAGTATATTAGTCCCTCGACTAGTTGAAATTTATTTCTGATAATTTTTACCCTCCCATGGCAGCTCTGGGAAAGGGGGTGACATAGGCGGATCAAGGACTCTCGTCGTGGGGGGGGTGGGGGTGATTGGAAACACATTTTCAATATACAACGATATTGAGTCGCGGCGGTGATACTGGCTGGGAATATGCATTTTGAAAATGTGTAGTGACTGGACACGCCTCTGGTAATCTAGAATTGGGTTATAACTATTTTGAATTTTCATATACCCAATTGTATTCGCCCTGGCACGGCTGTAAGCAGTCTTCTCAGTTACTAACGTTTAGTCCTTCTTGATAACATTCCCCCCATTTTGATCTGCTGTAACCGCCCCTGATGAATGCAAATAGTGAGAATTGTGAATGCACTATCATCTCACATAAGAAATGATATAATAAAACCATATAACTGGTATCAGGATCAGCAGAGACGGCTTCCTTTTACAAAGAACCCATCGCATACGATAATACTTGGTTTGTGGATAGAACCTCCCCAAAAACCCAGCCATAGCTCCGCCCCTGGTAAATATATAATCTTGAAAATTTCAGAAAACCTGCCTGTACTAGCTTCAGGAAAAGTCAGGAAGTTTCAAAGTTCTATCGCAAGCCGTTTCGGAGATATTCTCGAAAAACCTGAAGGGGGGCAATATTAGCCCCCTGCCGGAAATAGGGATAACAAGGGGAGATTGCAACACCGGGCGGCGAATCGCTCCTGAACCATGAAATCTTTAACCGTTTTGAGGCGATCTTTCCCGTTGTCGTAGATGCTTGGAATGTGGCTCATTGAAATCAGAATTGAATAAAGAATGGGAAAAAAGTGGATTCGAGTCTGAGAAGTAAAACAATTGTTTTTTGAACGACCCTACTAACCCATATTTCTGTTTGCCATAACAGTGCAGTGCATTTTGCTATACGAATACACTGCAGTGTAGGTTGGTCCAGTTTTGAGGTTCACTGGCCTTTGGCATCTGGTCAAGAGCGTTCGTTCATCCAGTCGCCATTTTCATTCGTAAAAATACATAATCACTTTGTATCTGATGGAATTCCACGCCCTTGAGAACGTGTCGATCACATTTTGGATATAGGTACATTGCCGGAGCCGGAGCCGGTCGGAGCCGACTATTTTGCCCGGAGCCGGAGCCGGAGCCGGAGCCGTTGGGACACTTGAACCCGGAGCCGGAGCCGGAGCCGAAATCATAACCCCGGACCGGAGCCGGAGCCGGAGCCGTCCAAAATTTTATCGGCTCCGCATCCCTGCTTAGAATACATGGAAGTGGATGAAATTTGGCATGAAGCTAGCTTAGGGTCCTGGGTCACCGATACAAGTAATTCTAGGTCTACATAATGTTTCGTTTGTCTTCTAGAAGTAGCTTTATACCATGCCTTTTCTGTGCGAACACAGCACCCGGCGCCGCGGTCACAGAACCGTCAGTTGAGTGGTACCGGCCAGTGACCTCCTGACGGGTCACAGGTGTAAAACTATTGAGAGTGGGCACAGTGTTGCATGGTGGTTAAATGGTTACAGCCTCCGTCTCGTAGTCAGGGGCACCCGGTTCGAATCTGGGGTTGACCGCGCGCTCTTTATTAGTTATTTCAAAGAAAAGAATGATAACACTGACCTACAGGCTTATGAAGAGATACATTGAGAAGGAAATATGGTTTGCGTTCAGCGCATTGTCATGCGGCTCTCCTGCGCCGGTGGGGCGTTAGCTCAGGTCGCAGACCGGGGTTGTATTTGTGGCGCTCCAAACGTCTAGGGATCTTTCTGTTTATTTATTTTCTACTGCCACGCAGTAGTCTAATGCGCAGTTTTCACTGGCAGATTTTAATGAAAATCGCTGCACATAAGATTGGCTGTATTGTTTGTCACCAACATTGTGTGCAAGTTGGCACTTTTTCTGACCTCTGAGGCTGAATATAACCTTCAGCCTGTCAGTCGCCGCCTGCCGTCCCCCTGGTGTCAATTCTATCTAAAACCCTGTCTTAGCAGCTTTGACCTTTCACACTCCACAGCGACGCCAGCAGACAACATCGCATTCGGCTTGTTTCTGCGTCTGCCGCCGCCATTTTAGCGTGCTTATAGTGTCAGCGTCAGTTCTCGAGTACATCGAGTTCAAAGGGTAAGGAAGCTGGGAGAGCAGGATAAATAATGCAGAGCCCTATTTTCGTGGTGCCTGTGGCCTGGGTTTTGTTGTTTTGGGGGGTGAGCAGCGAGTCCAGGCATTTATTCGAGAAGCGGGAATAGCTGGGATCAACCACCGCAGTGGTGGCTGGAAGTCCGAGCAGGGCGCGTCTGGTACCTGGCGCGAACGGGATGGTGGTCGCCATCCAATCGGCTCCGTTTACATCATTACATACCCAGGCAGCAGCTCACGTATAGAACTCAGATAGTTCTCAGGTATGCAGATAGATTAACGATAAAGGTTAATTGTCATGAATCTAAGAGATGTAGAATAAATGTATAATAGAATTACACTGATAGCTACGATGCACAAAGACCGCATTGGTACCGACCCAAACGTGAGAGTCGGCCAGCTGTCTTCCAGCTGGTCGGCCGGAAAAACGGAGGCTCCGTGTTTTTTGCATTTCTAAACTTTTTTTAGCACTTTACCTCTTGTCAGTGTAGTCAAAATGTACCTTATCGTGCATGTTGCTCATCTCGCAAATATGACGGCTATCATTGAATCCGCTGGCGAAAAAGAATACTAAGAAAAACTGGAGAGAAGAAGATTCTTCTGAGAGACAAATCTAAAACAGGTGCGGCAAACTCAACACTTGAATCAAAACTGACTTCAGTTCTTCCATTTTTATTGGAAGAAAAACGTGACGTCCTTAGCAAGACTCCACCGGCAAAAGATGTATAATACTCCCATCAGGAAGCCTCCTTGAAACTGATTTCTAAAGATAACGTTATTATTGGTATTTATGCATACCTCATGCATACCGTGCGGAGGTAATTTATTTATCCCGCAATATGTAGAAAAATATCAGGCTACAAGATTATAAGAAGATAATGATAGCTTAATTAACTCATACCCACAAGATCTAGTTACTTGTATAAAAACAGGACCAACAAACTCGCGAATGCATCTCTACTTAGCCGACCAAACCGACCACCGAAAAGACTGGGCCAACGGCCAACGACTATGCCTTGGATCACTCAAGCTGATCAAGGCTACAATTCGGGTATACCAGCCCGGGCAATCATCGCGAAAACGGTCCCGAAGACAGCCACCTCCGGTCCCGATAGGGGACCAAGTGGGACCTGGACGGCGCAACGGCGCGAGTCCTCGCCACAAATCGGCTGTCATCCAAACCGGAATCGCCGAATCTTCTTTCAGCGATTGGGGCGACTTGAACGAGACGCCCCCCATATGGATATCCTCATTAGACGGCCGGAACCATCATCATCATCACCCAAACGTGAGGCGGAAGACCGGGGAATCCTCAGTTTCATATTGATCGCAAACTTCCGTCTAAATACAAAAATATCGAGATTTGGCCCAATTCTCGCCTTCAGCTCATTCTGCTGGCAAAATTTCGGGTTTTTCGATTTTAATTAGCTCCAGTTAGCAAAAAAGGTGAAACTGGATTTCTCTCCCCTCCCTCTCGGTAGTGGGTTCGCTGTTTACATACCCACATATATTACACCAGTACTTACACATGTAATGTTCGGCCTCGCCTCCTACATAAAACGCAAGCGGCGTCGGTTGACCGAAAATTTGCAGCTGGCCACTACCGGTCTTCATCAGCTCGGCTTAATATACAGGCCAACGGAAGGTCAGGGAACTCCCATAAACATATAAATTTTCCGTTTTTTAATTTTTGCTTGCGACTGGGCGGAGGGATTGTGGGGTGTTTGGGCACACCGACAGCCAAAGTCACATGGGCAGAGGTATTTTAAACAAGGGGCTGTTTACATGTGACATTCAGTCACCGAATGGGGAGAGGTCTGGCATTTTCTCACTTTTCTGACAAAGAGAAGGGGTCTGGCTTCCTCTGAAAATTTCTGACAGGGGGGAATCTTGGGCTGTCGTGGAATTTTGTATTGAGTAAGAGCCAGACTACATAGATAAGATGTTTAACACCCAGTCTCCTCGAATCCTTGTTGCAAAATAGGGCTAATGCACTGTGATTACATATTCGGGCACAACCCTTCATCAGAATCCTCATAATACAATATGCGAAAACATAAATGTGTGGTCATATTGTGACCAAGGCTTGTAATTGACATCCAATATTGAACTCGAATACTGGAATTATATAGTTTAATACTGAAATAATCGAATGGAGTTCTATAGTGGAACTCAATTCGTGGTTTTTCTCAAACTATAACCAAGAACTTATGTGTTCACCTATAATATTATGAGAAATCTGATGAACGGATTTGCCTGAATATTTTCACAGTGTAATACTGCGTAATACTGCGGGCACACAGGCAGATGACCGAAGTGCACTCTGGCAGGTTCGTGTTCAATGCAGAAAGCTGCTGGCTGTGGTACTCGGCCAACTCTAGGATTCCATTGCTCGTCCTCTGAAGCTTGTCTTCCAGCGGCAGGCGTAATTGGCGATAGTCACTGTCAAGGGGCAGCACCCAGCGTTACCACTGGAGTTTTACTGCAGTTCCAAGACGGTGGAAACTATATCCCAAGATTGGTGCCTCATATCCCAATCTTTTTTTCACACGAAATGGAAATAGGATTTTTCAGCACTGGCTGGTGTATTTGTTTCTGGGCTGTACCGTCCCGTTAATTTATTGAGTTTTATTACAGTCGCTGGAATAAAATTCGGTACACGGGAGGAGAAACAGTTTAATTTTGCGGTAAAAATGCAGAGCTTAACCCTCGCCCCACCGGAGAGGCCATCGATGGCCCCCCTAAGGTTTTTCCGGGATAGCAGAAAAACGACGGGGCGCAGCACCGCGGTTGAGGGCTCTACCTCTCACTGCATCATTTTCCCATCATCCCTGAAAGTTTTTACCCCGGGTCACCCAAAGTCAGGTCACCAGACGAGGTCAACCAAGGTCACCTCACTTCACCTTTAGAGCTCTGTAAGAGCTACATTTCAAAGTCGATCAATTTGAAACTTCCTACACTTCATAACCCCTCCAGGGTCTACAAGGTGTATATCCGGGATTCTTCGATTTCGTGTTCTGAGGTCAGGTCACGGGGCGACCTCTCCCATTGGATAAGCATGGGGAAAAGTTGTTTCATGACATAAAAGCCACAAAAATGATTGCAAATACTCAGACTGCTCAGAACAACGTTTTTGGACACCCTTTCACGGATCCCAGGGGTCATATTTGCCCTTTGACTTTTCCAAGGTCATCCAAGGTCACCAGAGGTCAAAAAAGTATTTTGACAATAACTTTTGACCTAATTAAGCTAGAGCGGTGAAACAAACACCATCGTGTTTGTCCTGTCACTGGCTTTCATTTGATATACGGCAAGGTCACTTTTTGACCTTTCGTGACCTCAGGTCATATTAGGTCACGAGGTGACCTCTGGAGGTCAAACCACTGGCGGGAGGTCTTTACGTTCCACATAGCGGAAAAAGTACTGGCAATTTGCTATCAAATGTACTTTACCAGGCCTCAATAGCTCTAATGACATAAGAGTTATGCCCAGTTTGCTTAATCATTGCATATTTGAGTGAAAATAGCCGATCTTGACCTAATTTGACCTCTGGGGGTCAAACCATTGACCTGAGCACTAAAACATGCGAAGTAATTTCTTACTGAATTCACGCGAGCTTTCTATTGCACTTTGCAGATTTGCGCTAACGCCCATATTTTCGGAGTTAGAGGGGGGCCATCGATGGCCCCCTCGGTGGGGCGAAGGTGGCGCCGGACCCCGGTGGGGCGCGGGTTAATATCACAAGTTTGAAGCGGCGCCTATAGTTGACGCCAGTGGCAAATCGAGCCGGTCGGTTTGGGAGGGGAAATCAATGTCAAAAAGAAAAAAATTGCACTACAATATGACTTTCCGGTAGAATTTTGGCTATTTGAGGCAAAGAGCAAAAAAACGTCACGGGGTGAAAGATATAGGCTAAAAATACCTTTTCCTATCCCAGGCCACATATTTACACTGAGCACTTAACTGGTTCTGTTTGAAGCTGAGAGTTAAAGCACAAAAATCTTGCTCATAAACTAAAAACGAGCCGGGGAAAAAGGAGGTCGATCGCTTTGGGGGCGGACACAAACATAGTTTTGTCCCGAGCTTTTCCGTTTGGGGGAGGGGCAAATGCCTTTTTGCCCCCCTTTGGATCCGCAACTGGGCGCAGCTTGGCTGATGTTTCTGATAAGAAACATCAGCCAACCGATCAGTTTGAAACTTTCACAATATGATCAGGTCATTAGGGTCTACAAATCTTTCTGGGAATTTTGATATAGTAGACCTAAGGTGGGGTCAATTTTTTGGTTACCCAAAGTCTATGGTGAAAAATAGAAAGGGCTCGTTTTCAGTTAATACTCGATAGATAAAGTTAAAAATCCTCAAACCGTGTATTCTTACCACCATCTTGACCATAAAGTTGAGTTTTTGACAATCTGACCTCTGGAATATCATGTCAGGTCGCAGGAACATACAGTACCTAATTGTTATGTCAAACTTCTCACTGAATTGAGTAAAGTTCCCATTTTTCTTGCATTGTGCTTATATTGTCACGGAGAGTATTTATATGCAACGTGACCATACCAGGTCACCATGTGACCCTGACCTAGCTCGATGTCAGGTTATTTTTTTTAATTTGACCTAGCAAGGTCATATTATACATCAATCTATTTGGCACGATGAGAGGAATCCAATCATGCATAAATATTTGTTCTAGCTCCGATGAGTAAAACTCTAGAGAGGGAAAGGTACTCTGCCCTGCTGTAAGCGTATGAAACCTTCTTTGACCTATGCTGACCTCAATATTGACCTGAGACAAAAATACTTCGTATAATTTCTCTTTGTCTCGTCAAGAGCTTTCAAACACCGTCCGTAATTTTTTAGCTTTCCTGGGAAATGAGATACGGAGGATGGCGAAAAAGCTCCCCAGTGGGGCGCGTCTTGCCAGGCACCCCAGCAGCGGGGCGCGTGTTAAAGTTGTAAATACCGCAAATGGACCACACTACCACCACGCCCCCTATGGCTCGAACTTTGAGCAGCTCGCTATGCCCCTACTCCTGACCGCCTGGAAGGCGGCGGCCCCTCGTTGCCTCCACCTTCAGGCGGTTGGTGTGTGATGTCTTCGCTCGGCTGACCTAATGGATCCATGAGCTCGCGTTAACCTCAGAGAATAGGTAATTACCCAGCCTTGATAAGTTTCCTACAGAAGGATTCGGCATCGCATTTGTTATGATCCTTTCGTCAGCAAGGAAGCTGACGATTGCTGCCGAGTTAGGAATGAATAGTCTCATAGGCGGATCCAGGATTGCCAAACAGTGAGGCACCTTCCCGGGGGAAACCATCCAAGTCAGGGGGCGCTACTCCTGACTGGAAAAACCTACAAGGTGGCCCCAAAATCCTATCGGTGGGCCCCGATTTTCGCATCCTGGGGGAGGAAGAGAGTGTGAGAAACGACATTTCAGGGGGGCACCATCGATCTTTCAGGGGTGGGCCACCACCATTTAAGGGGGCACCGAGGGGTGATCGAAGGGGGGCACGTGCCCCTTTACCCCTGGATCCGCGTATGAATAGTCTGAATATGGGTGTAGAGGATAGCACGCCTGTTTTCTACGCGGCCAACTTGGGTTCAAGTCCAGGCGGCTTTGCTGAACAAGGAACAAACTGACTCTCGGTGAGCCCTTCCAAAATGAAAATGCTTTGAGACATCATATATGACCCTGCCAATTGGTGCGTTGGTAGCCCAGAAAAATTATTACTGAATATGCTAGAACAGCAGCAGTGTTCATGAAGCCTCCCGATTGCAATAACAAGCTGATAACTGACCTGACTGAATGAATAGTCTCTCCACAGATGCCGTCGAGTGGGGAAGTACCATCAGGTCAAACGGACGGTATAAATTTATAGGTGTATGAAATCACGCCTTGTTAAATGTATGTAGCTATTATGATGCTATTTTTTGGAATTCCTTAATCTTATAAATTAATAAATTTCTTAAACTTCTATGATTTGCCCTTGGGCACATTAAAACTAGAAATTTGATCACAGCGCCCGGGATCCCAAGATCAGCACCTCAAATCCGAAGATCCCAAGGCATAAGCCAGTATCCCAAGATCTTGGGACAAATCCCAAGGAGTGGTAACGCTGGTCACAAGATACAGGTTGCAGAAATTTCGAGGTCAGATTTGAAGGTGAGGGACATTTTGAATATATCTCCAAGATAGATGAAATAAACTTCTTAAAGCTATGTACCGTTAGAAAGCTCATGGATACGATATTCAGGAAAAACAAAGTTTTTTTGACCTCAGATAAAATTGTAACCTCATGACTTTGACATTTTCGTTAGTAAATGTTTTCGGAAAAAACCCTCTAATTATTTTCTATATTTTTCGTATGAAACCTTAATGTACAAGCTAAACACCTGTTCTAACGTGTTTTGGTTCTGGCCGAGTATCGTTTTTCGGGTAGGAGCAGTTCTCCGGCCACCTCGGAAAAATAGGTCGCGGGCCTCCGAGGCCGCCAGTGTGCGTTGAACCCAGTCAATTTTGCTACCCTAAAAAGTGGAAGACTACCAGAGTGTATCACGGCGGCTAAAAGAGCAATATTTCAATTTTCCGATCATTCGAAAGCTTATGGAATGAAAAAAACGGAATGCTGACAATAATTTCGAGGTCAGGTCAATAAGAGGTAACCAGATGTCACCAACGCACACCATTATCAAATACATTTTAGCTATATTTTCGAACACAAAGATACAGCAATCCTTTTGCTTCATGGCACGGGGCTCCAAATGATATGCAACATGACCTTCAAATGTCATTATTTGACTCTGACCCGAGTTCCTTGACCTCAGGTCAGGGCTTAATATAAGGTTATCCCGAAACCTACGAAGGCCATGCCGCATGTCATTCGACTCATTAAGCTGGAACAAACGCATTAATGCCGCAGGATATCTTTTAAATGTGTTTGCATCCACCCTTAAGTACTGCAGTAATTAAAAAATGTGTCAAGCCGGGCCTTTTTCATCCGCTGTGACACAGAGGAATGATTAATGTCAACATCATGAACAATATAATGTGTCTTAATCCGTGATGTAAGGTAGAAAAACATTGAGAAGAGCTATGGAGCAAAATTTTAGGAAACTATATTGATGCAAAGTAACCCATTTCGAAGAAGTATTCCTCCAGAGATGGCCCCTCCCCACAAAGATTCCCGACAGCTATGTACATACACATCGTCCTTGACTTTCCTTTCACTCTTCCCGAGATATCTGTATTGACACTGTATCACCCCCATCTGCGACAGAATTCTCAAAGATGTTTTTTTCTCTTCCCAGCTTCTTTGTCTCGAGCCTTCACTCCTTTTCTGCCAGCATTCTCAGTCAGAGAAACTTCAGGATCTGTCATAGCCTTCTTAGCAGCAGCACTCCCTTCATCACTGCTGGTGAAGCTTCTATCCTCCATCAGCATCTCTTCTATGGCAGAGATGGGCTTGTATAGAAATTGCTTGTCCCTGTAGGCTTCCAGCCTCTCCCCTGCCCTCTGTTTTTTCATCATGACCTCGTACCGAACTGGATTTACCTCTCTCCCGCACTCTATTTTCTCTTCGTCGCCTGCTCCTCGAAGTAGAGTTCCTCTACCCTTCCCATCGTCACTCCCCACTCCTCTTCTACCTTCTTCTTCTTCTCCGAGTCTTCTTCCACTGGCTTTGCGGGGAAGGTGTATAATGTATAATAATTGTGTAGGTGTATAATAATTGTTGGGGTTTAACGACGCACCAACTGCCAGGGTCACACGGCGTCGCCAACTCTCACCCTGTTGGAAGGGGTTTTGGGGATCAGATCGACTTATTCAGAGGCTCCGCCGGGACTTGAACCCGGGACCGGTGGCTTAGAAGACAAGGGTGCTATCCACTAAGCCACCTCATCCCCGCGGGGAAGGTGTCGTACAAGTGGTTTTTTCTGTGCATCTCCTTGTAATCATTCGCTACTTTACTCTCACTTTGATCTTTGAGCATTTTGGCCCATCCAAAGTCAGCCTAAGCAGTTCTCCCAGATTTATTTTAAGGACTCCCATGGAGACACAGGGTATCCACAGGTTATGGCAAATGTTTGGCATATACTGCCTTGGCCACCTGTTCAACATCCCTCTCCTTGGTGCGACCAGACCCCCTTCCGGCAGTGTGGTATCTCAGCATACCCATCACACTGGCAAGAGTAAGCAGCTTACTGGAGGGCTGGTAGGTCTGCATTTTCCGGAAAGCAAGGTCTAGATTAAACACCGGGCCGTCGGAGCGAAGATGAACCTTGCCCATTTGCTTTGCTGGGGCCAGATGAGACTCCCCTTTCGCGCTTAGACACATTGTTCTAGCGGCCATAAACGTGAAATCGAACGGAAATAACTACTTCTGGAAGCCCCTGCAGAGACAAAAAAACATCAGTTGGTGCCCAAGCACCTTATATCAAGTCAGGTTAATGCAGTAGCATTCTTGAGTAGAACATACCAACTCCACCAGGACTCTCTCGGTACCTGTCACCTTCTGGGGGAGGGGAACAAGGTTGAGGGTTCAGGTAGCAGGGTGGTCTTGATGTAAGGTCAAAGACAGATATTACCCCAACAAAGCAATAGCATGCATAACATGAATAGTATCTGCCAAATGATCTCCATGACTCAAAATCATTGTTGTACTGCGTTTAATTGAAACTTTTAAACACCCTGAGACAATTTTTTAGCTTAGGTGACCTCTGCTGACATATGGCCATGGACCTAACGCGACATCTGTTTGTGAGATATGAAAATTTTCAATTCAATGGCATTTGAATGTTATCCAGAAATTTCGTTTAAAGGCCATACTGTGGAGTCGATTTTGTAGGATCTCGTTCGGACTTCCTCCACAAGAAGATATTGGGGGTCGGAGCTTTCGTACTGTATTACAGTGCTTCGTGCGGAATATATTCCGAACGATCATCGCTGACGAAGCACTGTAATACAGTACGAAAGCTTCGACCCCCAATATCTTCTTGTGGAGGAAGTCCGAACGAGATCCTACAGAAATTTCGTCTTGCTTTTCTTAGAGCGAGCAAGATTTCCACTTAAAAATAATCATGCATGGGCATAGAAGTGACGTCATGTCTCAATGACCTGACCTGACCTAACTAGATATTTTATGTCAAAAATTTGTCAGGTAACAGATACTCAGACTGAGTTTGCATAATACCAATACATTTGGAATTATTTGCCAGAAAAACTAAGAGTAGCAGGTCCAATGGAAGACTCAGTAGGTGTCGGAAAACAAGAATCAGAGACGAAATTTTCACTGGCCCATGGTCGAAGTTTTTTTTGCTAGGTAAAGCAATATCTTTTGCTCGCAAAGTCTCCATTTTAGCCCTAGAATCACCTCCTGAGTGGTAATAGGTCTATTCCAAAAATAGTTTTTTCACGATCATTATCATCTCCCCTACGTAGTCCCCTTGTATCCCCAGTGCTTGGTACGTAGTAACTATTACCTATACCTACGTGTGTTACAAGCTACATGTTACACGGACTCAACTCACTCAGAGACTAGTGAGCAAACCATGGCTTAATTTTCTAGGAAAATTAACATCTTTACGTGCATGCAAAAAGTTATTTTAATCTGTAAAGACATGGATAATTTTTGCCGTTATCAGAGGTGGATCTAGGGAGGGAGAATCCGGCCATGATCTACCTCAAAACAAAATAGAGGGAGCCAAACCCTCTTCCCCCTCCCAAAACAAACTAGTGTTTCGTGATTGATCGCCAGTAAATACATTTTTAAGCGCTTTTGCCCGTTTGGAGGACATGTGTGAACACCTTTGGACGTGAAAAGAGTTCCCCTGAAGAGGAAGAAAAACTGAAGGCCTTTTCCGTTTTTTTTCGTGTGATTGTTTTGGAGCAGTTAATGTAAAGATTGATTCACTGCACCTGTGTAATCACCCCAGCCACTGCATCTGCAGCTTAGCGTTTTTCTCTCTAACACGCGCCCCGATGGGCCTCCGAGCCATCTTCGCCATGGGGGGTGTTCAAACACCCTCTCGAACTCGGCACTGCGGTATAGCGAAAAAAACGCAAAAGCTGTTGGTTAGCTCATACAAATTCATGAAGCAACTATATTCGTCACTTTTTGGCTCCGGTGAAAGGAGGTGACATGCTAGAGAAGAGTTTCTGGGCTCTAGTGTCTGATAGAGTTGACTCAGAATCAATTTTTGGCACCATTCACCTCCTCTCGTTATGGGAAATCGAGTGATGTATGATGTGACTATACTAGGTCAAAACATAAGAATGATCTGACCTGAGGTCAGATCAAGGTCACGTTCTGATCTAGCATAGTCAAATATGCATAGGAATCGACTCCCAATAGCAGTCCAAATGTAATGGTATCAAAATAAAAGTTTTACCGTCATTTCCTGAAACGTGATTGACCGAAGTCAAGTCTGAAATCTATTTAATTACCCCAGATGACTTCTCAGAGGTCACAGTTCAAAAATTGCAACATGAACATAGAAGGGGCCAGGATATTACGATTTGGAGGATATTGAGGTATTCTCAGCTGTATCTATACAAATACAGCCCAATTTCTGTTTTCCCCATGCATTCCCAATGGAGAGGTCATGGTTTTTTTAAGGGAAATTTCACCCGTTGATTATTTGCAGACAATAAAATTATTTGAAATCGCAACACACCTAGATTTCACCACGTGCGCATCGTGGCACATCTCTGGCGGCATAGCAAAGTAGGTAGGCTGATGCCGTCTTTACTTTTGCGGCCGGCACTTCCATTACAGAACCATCGTCCATTCGGTGCCAACATGCGGCTTGCTGGTTCCAGCAGAAGGCGGTGTAGTGGCTGGTCTGGGCGCTGCCATGGTGTTCTACTACAGCGTACAGACTATATACAAAGCTGCCAGAGAACTGCGAAGGCCTGCTAACCATTATACTGAGATCAAGGTCACTAAGAGGGAAAGAAACATGCGTATTTGTCTTGTGTAAGGCGTTTTCGCTGTAGGAAAACCGCTTCAGGTGTATAATCACCACAGGTGGCAGTCGCTCTATGCCGAACTTCTTGTAGGTGTCCTGTTGCCGCTGATAATTTGAACATGTCCAGCCTGAAATGGAATCGCCATGCATATACTGCTAGATACATTGGTGGAGACTGATTTGTGCCAGCGAGTCCGGATTTGGAGGCAGCGCTAACGACAGCAGAGTAAAGTTCTCGAACGTGACAGATTCGTAGCTGCAAAAGGTGCAGAGAAGCACAGACTTTTACTGCCCGTAGAAAAGCCGGGATATGATGGAATCGTTTGCCTGACAGAACTGATGCCAGGCAATATCACCAGCGCTGTAACCATCCAATTCTTTGGGGACTGGTAAAGGTTTTTCGGAATGAGCAGCAGCATTCAAATCTTCATGTAGCCATTCCAGCAGAAACAGTAGAAACTCATGTGCGTCATGCATGCGGTCTTCACCGAATTCACTTCGATGGGTACGAACCACATCACGGATCATGTGTGGCGACACAAACGGATATTTCTACGACCAAATAATTACCAGGAGACGCGCTGTTTCCTCAGCAATGTCACCGCGAGTTGAGGACCGTGAATTCAGGTCCTCTCGGTACAGGCCACTCGTGATATGATGGACAAAATCATTAGTGTGCGCTAAAATCTGGAATACAACGTTCATGTAGCAAGTATTTCCAAGATTCTCTAGGCCAGTGACGCCGGCCGGCAATGGTGACAGTCGTAATTTACATTCCGAACTCTTCTTTGACCTTTCTTCTTTGCCTTCTTTTAGCCCGAATGAAACATCGTTGACGGGTGAGAAATTACTTGTGAGTCGCACGCAAGCTGCGTTCCCTCTTACCACCGCCGCCGCCAGTCGCTGCCACAGCCAGGCCATCTCCCGCGGGTCACCGCTTGCTGTGCGCAACTTGGCACCTACCTGGCGCAGGAAAGACTTTGTTGCTGGGCCACAGGCCCCGCTGGTTTCGAAGGCAACAGGCTGAACTATATGGCGGTCCGAAAGTGAGGAATATTTCCTCACTTTGGCGGCTTCCACTTCCTTGGCTGCTGCGCCGGCAGCGCTGGCGGCGGCCAGCAGGTGAGAAGCTGCATATGTGTTGATGCAGGTGGCGTCCCACACCAACGACTTCCCCTCTGCGTACGGAAACACCGTCATGCCGTCCGGTCGCCAGCCATCACCGCGGTCCACGCCAGTGGGTTCGAGAATAGAGGGGATGCCGGCGGCTTGTAGAGCCCGCCTGACAACATCGTTCAGTGCGGTGTGACGGGGATGGCGGCCCGCACTGAAACGACAGGTCAAGGCATGATGCCCTCTGCTGTCCGCCTGTGTTCCACATCGGCATATGTGTGGTTCGCACACAGGGGCACCGACTCGCAGCGCCACGGCGATTCTCAATGTTTCGGGGTCTAAAAGCGTACCTAAATTGGCCGATGGTAGGGCTTGGAGCCAAGCGCTACTTTCCGAAGTGCCAGCTGCCAGAAGACGGGCATGATCCAGCTGGTTGGCAGCAGCTAGGAGTAAAGAGCGGGACTTTTCAGCCAGCACAGAGTCCCAAGCGCGCTGATTTCGGGAAGCTTCATCTGCCGGCGGCTCCTCCCCGTCTGCCGCAACCCGCCAGGCAGCCACGGCCATTTTCTGCTCGGCTGACAGACGAGGGTGCAGCTTTTCGGGCAACATCGACGCCACCAGCTGCAGGCAATGGTCGAGAGATGCCACATAGCGGGGTAGCGCTAGATCTACTGTGCGTCGCAGGCCCAGTCCGCCGTATCTGGTAGGGAGAACAGCCTGCTGCCAATTATCGGCGTCGAACCGCACGTTGGTGATGCTGGTTACAGCCGATTTCACCATGTCGTCAATCTGCTCCAGTATGTCGGGCTGGCGGTACACGGGCGCGGCACGAAGCAAGTACTGTAACCTCGGGATCCCCAAGCAGTTCTTCAACAAAAACAGTGCAGAGTGGGCGTCTACGTACTGCAGCCTGTCTATCATCCGTTGTAAATCATTGGCCTTCGTTGTAATCACTGTCTCTGTAGCTGCGGCTGTGAGAGGTACACCCAACATAATGGGCATGGGATTTACAGCAGCTCCTGGTAACTGGCGGTGCAGCCTGGCAGTGTTAACCTGTTGCTCTGATTCCGGGATTGAGTTGGATAAAAAATATTCACACTTTTCATTACTTACTTCTAGACCCAGGTTGGATAAAGCCGGAATAATGCGCTCAATGTCTTGACAGACAGCGTGCACATTTCCACCAATAGTCCCATCATCCAGATACCAGGAGTTAAATGCTGCACAACTCCCCCGTGCCGCCGCGTCTATTGCCAGAGAGAAAACGGCAGGACCGGCGGGATCACCCTGCTGCAGACCCGTGGATGACATTATCTTGGTGGTGCCAAAATAAAGAGGAGTTGGAGCTGCATACGCTTGCCACATTAGTCGGTACAAGGACGGAGCGCGGGTACGGACGACTCGAAGAAAGCTGTCTCGGCGGATTGAATTAAATGCATTCTTCATGTCTATTTTAACAAGTACTTTGTCCTTACATGGTTTGTATTTACATGGTCATGGTTTGTATCTGACCTGGTCATGGTTTGTATCTGACCCCAGGTCATCGACATCAGAAAGACCCGAACATATTTTGTAGCCGTGGTGGGCCCATTATGTGATATAAGTTTCAATTGGATGTATTCACCCTGTTTTTACTTAAGCTATATTAAACTCTTTTGGAGGTGAGGTCACTCGATCTGCACTGGTGACCTGGCCTGAGATGACCTAACCTTACAGTTTTGGAGAAGTTGCGGAATCGATCAAGGATAAGGTGTGTTAAGTACGGCAGGGCTTCGGGCCGTCGTTTTCTGGTGCCGCCGGAAAAAAACCTGAGGGGGTGTTCAAACGCCCCCCCCCCTCCGGGGCGAGGGTTAAAAGTACGAGGTGCGATCCCTCAAACCAACCGGCTGGATTCAACCCTGGTTGGTATCACCACTGATGAAGATGATGCATGCTTTTGCCAGTGTGCGGAGCTGAGTCATCTTTAGTTCTAAACAAGGAACTGCAGCAGTCTTGTTGCCGCCTAGCACCGTCGTGGATACTGGCAACACCACGCCCAACTTCTATCTCGGCAATGCAGTCGGCTGAGGCTACACGTTCATGGACAGGACCCCGAAGCCATGTTCTGCCCGTTCCATGGAGCAGGGTAAAGAGAGGTCAGGGCCTTTTGACCATGATATTGACTGGGTGTTTTTACCCTAACAAAGACTAGTTGTCCTTCCCGAGCCTGTTCCCAGGCTTGGCGTGACCTGCTGCTCCCGGGTCTCGCCCTCGCCAAGAGGCTAATCACCAATTATCCGGCTTCCAGGAGAGAGGAGTGCTACTCTAAAGAGTCACGTGCAGTGCTATCCAAATCCATTATTTGCTGTATAAGCTACAGCTCTATACAAAAATTGTTGTATACTCACATGCTACGGTAAGGATGATGAAATTATGAATTTTCAGTCAGTTAACAAGTTCATCCGATAGTGGTCGGAGCCCATCCGCCCCGGATTTACTTGATGAGTAACCGAGAGTTTTCGGCGCAGCTACACTCGGGGTCACTTGGTGGGCCCATTATGAGTTTCAATTAGATAGGTTAATCCTGTTCTTACTTATGATATCTTAAACTTTTTGTGGAGGTGAAGTCACTTGACGTGCACTGGTAGCTTGACCTGAGATGAACAGACCTTAAAATTTTGGGAAAAGTTACAGAATTGATCAAGGATAAGGTGAACCAAGTAGCCTAACCCAGTATACATTTTTGGGTGAAGGGGACGAATTGGGACTTAGGAAGAATGTGAAAACGGCAGCCTGGAGAGGTCATTTTGCTTTGGAAACTAAACAGCTTAAAAAACGCAGCCTTTTGGACTCAGCGTGAGATCTCAGTCAGCATTGCTCCATGATTGGAAGGGGAAATGGCATGGAGCAGCTGTCTGAGCGGGCGGTGGAGGCAGCGCTGCGGGGAGGGGCGTGCGACGGCGCCGACGGGTCTGCACGCGAGCGGCGGCCGCAGCCTCCGGACGCTGCCGCCGATAGGCTAATTACACCGTCAGCAGCGACGCAGGGCCGGCCCCAGGCACTGCAGTCGGCCGCCACTCACCTACTGCCCGGCCTCACACACGGACCGAAACCAAATCCGTCTCCTGGTACACTCCAGAAATGAGACGATAACGCCACCTCGTACCTTCCAAGGTCGGTACCTTTGAAGCATTGACCATTAGGGAAAAGTTCGCACGCAATTTCACGGAGTCATTCTGGATGGCTCCCAGACCCATGGTAGAGGTCTGATGAATACTTCGCTGGTGGTAAGAGCAGTAAAATGAGGGCGCCTTGCAGGCACAGTTGGCGTGTGGAGATCTTCACAACGTATGTTTTTTACCGAGTAATGCTATTGTACCAAGTTGTACCTGTAATGTTTTGTACCAAGACAATGAAATGGTCTCGCCATTGAAAATAAATAGGTTTGTGCTCTGCAGAAAAAATGAGGTGGACTCCTTTATAAAACTAAAAGAGATGCCTTGGTTGCACACATATGCGTTTAAAATATTAATAAATTCGGGAATAATGTGCCCCGCAAGCGTGGTATCCGTGATAAATACATAGCGCACGTCACCTGCCCAAACACAAAGCTATACCTATTGTGTTTAGGCCCTTGCTCACTCCGTCTGGTCACGCTCTGCATGCTTTACCAATGCGGCAAACTATTTCATTTATCTTCACGACCTATAAGAGCTCTGACTTGAGCATGTCCCCTTCACAGTCGATGTTCTTCCGGGATAACCAGTCTTGAATCTCTTTCTTCTTACTTGCTGATGTAGGTGCCTTGTCTAGCTGTCTTCTATGATAGCTGGCGTTATCCATGACGATGTAAGTGTTAGAAGGCAGAGTTGAAAAAGTCTCTGGAACAATTCCTTCAACAGGGTCGCGATCATAGGGTCATGATAGTCACTGTTTTGCCACTGGTCCAAAGACACAGCAGTGTGCCATTCATGAAGTCGTCTTTGCATCCGGCATGTACATACAATGATGAGACCCTTCTCTTTCCCAATGACATCTCTGGTTCTATTTATCTCTGAAGCATCCACCCACGCGTCAGTAGTCGTGCCATCTTGATTGAACCACGTCTCATCGAGAGATACTAACTGATGTTCGGAACGGATTTTCCACATCTTCCTTAAAAACCGTACTCTAGCACTGGTCACATCCGGTCTCTCCATCAGAATCTTCCTCTTATTCACTTCCTGTACCGGAATCCGTTACTGAGAAGAATTGTTCTCCAAGAGCTCCTGCTTAGTGCAACCGATATGTTTGAAGATGCTTTTCTGAGGATGGTATCAAGGGTGACATGTTCGTGGTTTAGGTACATGTTGTGAACAGTACGGCAGATGCACTCAAAGTCGAAGTTGTCGACTTTGCCGACCACCTGAAGAGGTCTTGATGGCGTGACGTTATCCCCAGTAGCACCCTCTTCGCTTGCCATGATGTTTTGCACCGACCTTTCACTTATTCCTATCATCTGTGACACCCGTTCCTGCACTTTTGTTAGTGGTACCAATAAGTAAGTCGCGTTTCCATCACCAGAAAGCTTTTAGAGCTCCTTTTCCTCAGTACAGAACGAAATCACGTTCCGAACGATTTCCTTACTTTGCTCAGAAAGTGCCTCACCAGATCTGAGGTGTGATAATTAAAGAGTACCACCCATTTTACTGAAATATGTCCCATATGATTCTGAAACTATACCGAAATTAATGTATTTTCCAAACGGGGAAAAGATAGGCAAGAGAGAAAGGCTTATAAGAATGTTTAGTTTACTATTTTTCAGGCATGACCAACTAAAATTTACCTCACTTGATTTCGTGCGTGTCCCCGCGTGCTATAATGGCTAAAGCGCTTTAAATCACCGGCAAGGTTAAGCAACGAACTTTAATGCGTGATCTTTCTTGGCTCCTGCTGGTTCTGGCTGCTTTTGTGTTGTTGTGATATGAAACTATTGCTGAGTTTGTACCAATGGGTCGTGTGTTTGGTGGTATCTTCCTTCTGCCTTCCGATAAAGAATAATAATTGATAATAATAATAATAATAATTGCTGGGGCTTAACGACGCACCCATTGGCAAGGTTATACGGCGTCGCCAACTCCCATTGTTTTGGGAGGGATTTGGGAAATCAGATCGACTTATTTAGAGTCTCCACCGGGATTTGAACTCAGGACCGGTGGCTTAATAAACAGATGTGCCATCCACTAAGCCACTCCTACGCCAAATTTAGAGTGAAACGACCAAATTAGAGATAAGTGAACAACAGCCTTGGAATCCCGACACATTCATCGCTGAAAAGATACATATGTACCAGACGCATGGGTATCAAAAGCGGGGGGGGACGCACAACCCCAACTCGCGAATCAGGGGGCGTCCCCAAGAATTATAGAACTCGACTAAGGTTCTTATGCATTTCCTCTCTCATCTGCGTGGACCTACAAAAATGTCCTAAGCTATATTGTTTGTGAGGAGTATCGGCAGCGTTCCGAAAAACAGGTAACACGCTAAAACTTTGCCTCCCACTCCATCGCCTGCCTCCGGTCATCACCAGTCTGCGGTCCGTTCCCCCAGTGGATTTCCGTGTCGATGCCCCTGACCTGCCTCCCACTCCATCGCCAGCCTCCGGTCATCTCCAGTCTGCGGTCCGTTCCCCCAGTGGATTTCCGTGTCGACGCTTTGGTCATTTCAACCCCTGACTTGCCTCCCACTCCATCGCCTGCCTCCGGTCATCTCCAGTCTGCGGTCCGTTCCCCCAGTGGATTTCCGTGTCGATGCCCCTGACCTGCCTCCCACTCCATCGCCTGCCTCCGGTCATCACCAGTCTGCGGTCCGTTCCCCCAGTGGATTTCCGTGTCGATGCCCCTGACCTGCCTCCCACTCCATCGCCTGCCTCCGGTCATCTCCAGTCTGGGGTCTGTTCCCCCAGTCGATTTCCGTGTCGACGCCCCCGACCAGAGGCGATAGGCCTTGTTTCGTGACTTGATCAGTTGAAGCTGCGTTGAAGCTGAATCAAATTTCTTTGTGGGTGAGTGAGGGGATACTTTCCAATACAAAAGGGGGCTTCAAACTAAGACTTCTTTTGTTTGGAATAGACATATGAATGTACCAAAATCTATAAAAAGTCCGTTTGATGGTCGGAACCTTTTCATGCATTAGTCATGCATGCATGGGTTGCTTAGTGGATAGCACGTCTGTTTACTAAGACAGCGGTTCTGAGTTCAAATCCTGGTGGAGCCTCTGAATAAGTCGATGTGATCTACCATGCATGTATTTTTCATGCAAACTAAGTGTACTTCCATCCATGGAAGTTACCGTGGCGCAGCATGGGACGCCGAATGTTTTAAGGGTGGTAATGAGGGATGTAGGGGGGAGGGCAAAGAACCTGCAGTCCTGCCGTGAATTAGGCATTTGGGAAATGACGAGCAGCTCCGGGACTAACTTTCTCGGGTAGAGAGTCCCTATCTCGGAATGCAAGTGATCTCACGATGACACAGCTGAGCTATGGTTTTCTGTACTTGCCCATGTTTTGTGGCCTTAGCCTGAACGGTAGGTAGTTTACTTAATTGTTATCATTATTGATATTTACCATTTTTATATGCCCGTGGAACTTCTCTATCTCCGCCATTGTTGTATGCCAGCTTATATTTACCTTGCACTTTTCTATTTTACTGCCCCAAAATTTCATCTATTGACATGAATGAGTAAAAGTCCTGCCACGCGGATCTCTTAATACGCGCATTGACGGGGGAGGGGGGGCGGGGTGGCTACCCGCCCTCTCGGGTTTTTGGAGATAACATAAAAACGGCGGCGCGTAGCGCCACCGTACCTGGCATAGCTTTTCTCGGGTCATTTTTACAACTTTTGCAAACATTTCAACCCTGGCCCCACGGGAGGGGGCATCGATGGCCCCCTTAAGGTTCTTTCGGCATAGCGTAAAAACAACGAGGCGCAGCACCGCGGTTGAGGGCTCTACCTCTCACCCCATCATTTTTCCACCATCCCAGAATTTTTATCCCTGGTCAGCCATTTTCAGGCCAGCAGGCGAGGTCAACCAAGGTCACCTCACTTCAATTTTTGAGCTCTATAAGAGCTATATTTCTTAGTCGATCGATTTGAAACTTCCTACACTTTATGACCCCTCTAGGGTCGAAAAGGTGTACATCCGATATTTTTTTCGATTTCGTGACCTGAGGTCAGGTCATGAGGTAACCTCTCCGATTAAAATAGCCGCCCCGGTAGCTCAATTGGTAGAGCGTCGGGCTCCGGCCCGCTGCTCAGAAGCATGCAGTGGCAGTGCGTGTCAAGGCTTGGGATCGGTTCCCCTGAGACGCTCCGGCGCTCAATAGTTTATTCGACGTACAGGTCGGCTGGCAACTGACTGATGAGAGGGTGACCTGAGCGGGGCGGCCGTCCCTGTGCTTTGTGGGACGTTAAACTTTGGCTTCTAAATTAACCCTCCATTGAGGGAGTTGCTCGTTCGGGTGGTGGGGTCGGGGTCTCCGTGACAAGTCCCTTGATGACTTTAGTGAGACTCCGACTCCAGCAGCCTTACCAGGAACAGCTTGAACAAAATTTATAAAAAAACATGACGAAAAACTGTATTATGATCTAAAAGTAAAAAACAATTGTAAATGCTCAGCTTGCTCAGGAAAGCGTTCTTGGACACCCTTTCACGGATCCCAGGGGCCATATTTGCCCTTTGATCTCTCCGAGGTAATCCAAGGTCACCAAAGGTTAAAAAAGTATTTTGACAATAACTTTTGACCTAGTTAAACTAGAGCGCTGAATTAAACATTGTCGTGAATGTCTCGTCACTGGCTTTCATTTGATATAGGGTCATTCCACCATAAATCGACCAAAAACATCGGAAAATAAAACCCTTCTATACACGGACAATAGAGCTCTTTATCAAAGCACTTACTTTATTAACTTCTTTGAATACTAGACGTTTCTGAAACAGAGTTCCTTGGTCAGTAGCTCACATCAAAAATACTGTAAAGACACATACAAAAGCTAAACTTCGAAACAGATCACTGAAAAACACTTTGAACCGCCTTGGAATATTTAAGAAAATCATCTGAATTACTCGTGATCTAAAGCTAACCGTGCCGCTGATGTTCCCCACCTGAAAAACGTGATTTAGAGCTATGTGCCGAATGATCGCTTAAAATATATGCTGTCTCTAATGCTTTTCTAATTGGTTTTGTGATGCCACTTCTAAGTATTTTGGCGTTCTGCCATTTTGGTAAATAGTTACACTTATCAATATGTCTCACTACGCTGCTATTTTCGCAATGGTTTTTTACATCTCGTTTATGCTCGCTGAGTCTTGTCGAAAGGCCTCGTCCAGTTTCTCCGATATAAGATTTTTCGCATGGCCCGGAGCGAGGAATTTTGTAAATGACACTTTGTATTAATAACTTGATTTTTCCACGTAAAATTCACGTAACCATTCTATTCACCTAATAGTGAATAGTGAGATTCCTTGCAGGTTTGTTTCCCGTAGATTTTGAATTTTACGTGGTTTACGTGGTTCAATGGTTACGTGAATTTTACGTGGAAAAATCAAGTTATTAATACAAAGTGTCATTTACAAAATTCCTTGCTCTGGACCATGCCAAAAATCTTATATCGGAGAAACTGGACGATGCCTTTCGACAAGACTCAGCGAGCATAAACGAGATGTAAAAACCATTGCGAAAATAGCAGCGTAGTGAGACATATTGATAAGTGTAACTATTTAACAAAATGGGAGAACGCTAAAATACTTATAAGTGGCATGACAAAACCAATTAGAAAAGCATTAGAGGCAGCATAAATTTTAAGCGATCATTCGGCACATAGCTCTAAATCACGTTTTTCAGGTGGGGAACAGCAGCGGCACGGTTAGCTTTAGATCACGAGTAATTCAGATGATTTTCTTAAATATTCCAAGGCGGCTCAAAGTGTTTTTCAGTGATCTGTTTCGAACTTTAGCTTTTGTATGTGTCTTTACAGTGTTTTTGATGTGAGCTACTGACGAAGGAACTCTGTTTCTGAAACGTCTAGTATTCAAAGAAGTTAATAAAGTAAGTGTTTTGATAAAGAGCTCTATTGTCCGTGTGGCGATTCAAACCGTCAACAGAAAACAAAACCCTTCTATTTTTGGTTCTCTCCAAAATTGGTACCAAGGGGGTTTTTAAAGGTGAAGAATCTAACCATGGCGTCTCAAAAATTTTTAGAAGATTTGGTAAGACAGATATAGCCTCAGGCATTTCTCGGGGGTCACCATGTAGACATTGTTTTGAAAGGCTATAGTTCTGCCATTTTTTAAATAATCGTAATGATATTTTACGTTTTTGTTGAATATTTAGCAGATTTTAATTTGGCTATCTTCGATTTTTATATTTCTGCAAATTTGACCTCATGACCTCGTGACCTAGTTTTTGAACGGTGAACTTGACCCGCAGTACAGTGAAAGTTATAAATTCGTGTAAAAGCATTTTTACTTTTGGAAATACTCTTCTAGGTAAAGTAATAAAAATATGGCTTTCGCACTAAATATACTACTTCTTACTTCCGAAACATGACACTAGGTGTCACTATGGAGCTGTACCATCGTAGCTCACGGTATGGTTAATGCCAGTGACGGCGGAATGTCCGAATCTAAGTAGGCACCATGGACTTTTTAACCCGTTTATTTCTAGTCAACGCCATGGGTGTGTTAACCCTTGCACGTACAGGGGAGGTTTGTTGCAACCCCCACGCCTCCCCGCAGGTTTTTCAAGAATTGAAAACACGCTTCTTAAGTTAGAGTCTTGAAATGTTCTATAGCCTCTGGGGCATTCATTGCGCAAATTTTACGAGAAACAATTGTTCCTACCTTTCAATGTCACAGAGTTATGACCTCAAGAGTGTAGGCATGTTGGGATCATTTGGGCGCCTGTACCCGTTTTCATGTGAATGCTCCTGTCTCTCATCGTTATTTTGCAGCATTTGCTCATGAACGAGCCCAGAATATTCTCTTCCAACTTTTGAGGATCACTTTTATGAGGCTAGACCTTTAATGACCTTTTTGACATTCAATGACTTTGATTTGACATTGCGTGACCTCAGTGAAATAAAAATAAATAAATATGTGTCGAATAACGACTACAGATGCGTGTTTCAATTCGGTATTTCTAAATGAGATGAACACCGAATTATTTGAGTTGTTGTCCGATACGGACTTGACCTTTTTCGACCTGTGACCTTATTTTACCTGGAAAGGGGTAAGCAATAACAGATGAAGTAGCAAACTTGGCGTAAATGATGCATAATGGTTTATGAATAGTGAATTTGAATGATATGGCCACTAAACTAGTTGGTTTGCATATTATATGGACTTGACCTTTTTCGAAATTTGACCTTATTTGACCTTGAAGGGGGTGTAAGCAATAACAGATGATGAAGCAGACACTTCGCGTAAATGATGCAAAATTTCTAACGAATAGTCAATTTGTATGAAAAGGGCACTGAACAAGACGCTTTTCTTCCAATACGGATTTGACTTTTCGACCTTTGAACTAATATGACCTTGAAGGGGGCGTAAGCAGTTACAGATGATTAGAAACTCATTAAATTGGCGTAAATGATTCAGAATGGCTTATGAATAGTCCATTTAAATGACGTGGACACTTGAACTAGTTACTTTCACTTCTAAGGAGTACTTTTGAACTCTGAACCAGTCTCATGCAATGCAATGCACCACTAAAAAACACCAATGATATGGTTTAGTGCCTAAAACTTCATTGTAAAAGAGCTAAAATAATGAGAACGCTGAGCAAAATTCACCTAGAGATTACCATAGGTCAAGTTTAAACACGTTTGAAATTTCACAAGAGATTACCAAAGGCTATAGAAGCCGAACTGAGGTCATAAAATGTTTTACATTCAAGCTACGTCCGGGGAACGCCGCACAAAGCCTCAAAAGCCAAAAATATTCCTTAACCCTCGCCCCACCTGGAATAATGAAATCGATGGCCCACCTAATATTTTTTCGGAACAACAGAAAAGCAACGTGGGGCAGCACCACGGTTGAGGGTTCTACCTCTTACCCCATTATTTTTCCCATCATCTCTGAAAGTAATTACCCCGGGTCACCCTAAGTCAGGTCACCAGGCGAGGTCAACCAAGGTGACCTCACTTTAACTTTTGAGCTCTACCATAGGTACATTTCTAAGCCGATCAATTTTAAACTTTCTACATTTCATGACTCCTCCGGAGTCTACAAAATGTATTTTCGGGATTTTTAGATTTGGTGACCTGAGGTCAGGTCATCAGGTAAACTCTTCCATAGAAAGAGTATGGGAAAAGCTGTCTTATTAGCTAAAAGTTACAAAATAACTGTAAATGCTCAGATTGCTCAGAAAGGCGTTCTTGGACACCCTTTCATAGATCCCAGGGGCGATATTGCCCTTTGACCTATCTGAGATCATCAGTGGTCACCCGAGGTCAAAACAGTATTTTGACGATAACTTTTGACCTAATTAAGCTAGAGCACTAAATTAAGGACCATCGTGTATGTTTCGTCACTGGTTTTCATTTCATATACAGCAAGGTCACTTTCTTACCTTTCATGACCTCAGGTCATATTAAGTCACGAGGTTCCCTCTTGAGGCCAAACCATTGGCGGCAGGCCATTATGTTCCACATAGCGGAGAAAGTCCTGGCATTTTCCTACCAAATGATGTGTGTCAGATCTCAATAGCTCTAATGAAGTGAGAGCTATGCTCAGGTTTTTTTAAGGATTGCATATTTTACTGCCTTAAAATATGCATACATATATTACATAAGTTATTGCCTATCGTGACATAACTTGACCTCTGAAGGTCAAGACATAGACCTGAGCGCTTAAAATGCCAAGTAAAATCTTACTGAATTCGCATGATTTTTCTAATACACTTTGCAACTTTGCGCTAACGTTCATATTTTTGGAGTTAGGGGGGCATTGATGGCCCTCCGTTGGGGCGAAGGTGGCGCCGGACCCCCGGTAGGGCGCGGGTGGTTAAATGTTTCTGGAAATGACATAGTTCGGTGATTCAATGTGGCGGGGACACATTTATTTTCAAAAGATATACAATGATCCAAACAACCAAACATGACATTTAAAACAGCTAAGTTCATTCCCAAAGGGACAATAATGTGAATTCAAAATAGGGAGGGCAACCCCTTATTCCTGTGCTTGTGGTAAAATTCTCCAATTCTAGGTTGGCTGCTCGATTTTGATTCTTCCAATGTTTTTATTTTAAAGTTACAAGTCAGTTAGAACATGAGTTACGCTAGCATAGCTCCACAGTGACACCTAGTGTTATACATATGAAGCTAAAAGTAGTATATACATTTCGAAAGGCATTTTTTCATTACTTGATGTGAAAGACTACTGTCATATGTCAAAAGGCTTTCAAGATAATTTTAAATTTAACTGTGCTACAGGTCAAGGTCACCGTTATAAAACTAGGTCTTATGGTCACTAATAATTTTCTGTTTAAATTTCCAAATTGAAGATAGCTAAAATGTTGCCCGTAAAATTTACATCCTAAGACTACAAGATTTTCAGAAATCAATTGAAAAATTTAGAGCTATTGGCATTCTAATCAATGCCTATATAATAATCTTTACAAATTGCCGGAGGCTATTTCTCCCAAACCGATTTTCAAATAATTTTTTGGGTGTCATGGGTAGATTCTACGCCCTTGCGAGTCCCCATATACCAATTTTGGAGGAAATTAAAAATAGTAGGGTTTTATGCCTTGGTTGATTTATGGTGGAATGACCCATACGGCAAGGCTACTTTCTGACCTTTCGTGACCTCAGGTCATATTAGGTCACAAGGTGACCTCTGGAGGTCAAACCACTGGCGGGAGGTCATTACATTCCGCATAGCAGAAAAGTTTCTGGCATTTTCCTATCAAATGTACTTTACTAGATCTCAATAGCTTTAATGGCATAAGAGTTATGCTCAGTTCTCTTGAGCATTGCATATTTGAGTGAAAATAGCCTATCGTGACCTAACTTGACCTCTCTAGGGCAAAAAAATTGACCTGAGCCCTTAAACATGCAAAGTAATTTCTTACTGAACTCCGGCGAGCTTTCTAATGCACGTTGCAGATTTGCGCTAACCCCCATATTTTCGGAGTTAGAGGGGGGCATCGATGGCCCGGTGGGGCAAAGTTGGCGCCGGACCTCCGGTGGGGTGCGGGTTAAGGATAGGTCATCTCAGGTCAGGTCACCAGTACAGGTCAAGTGATGTGACTTAAAAAAGTATAAGATAGCATAAGTCAGAACAGGGTGAACTTATCCGATTGAAAGTCATATCACATAATGGGCCCACCGAGTTCTTTAAATCTTCTCCGGTATTTTTTTATCGATGACCTAAAGTCAGTTACGAACCATGACCTCTCCATTGGAAATACTTGGGAAAGATGGTTTTAACTGAGTAACTTAATAATGAATGGTGATAGAGCGTTTACTTTAGCTTCATTAGATTGGCCTTGTCTTTGCAGATCTAATGATATGCATTTTAGCCTAAATTAACCTTGACCTTACCTCAGCTCAGGTCAAATTCCATATTTGACCTGATTTGACCTAGTAAAATCATATTATATATAATTTGATTCGGCTTGCGGCGGGGATTCCAATGGTCTAAATTGTTTTGCTCTATCTTTACTTGTACAGATAAAATGATCGAAAATCTTGATTTAAATGTTATTCCTATGACGCCATGCCTTGACCCCTAGTGACCTTAAATTTGACCTGATAAATTATGGTTCAAGTATTTTCAATAGAGAAATGGATGGGCTACCCAACGCCTTTTACCGTTTTTGCTATCTAGCGTGGTTCTCGAGATCTTCGGGGGGGGGTGAGTACCCGCCCTCCCCTGTCAGAGCGAAGGTGGCCCAGACCCCCATCAATGCGCGTGTTAAATAGAGTGTAACCTAAAATGACACGGATCAGGTAGATGGATGATGTTAAATAACGAAGCTCACGAATACATTTAAAGACAAAAGTGACACGATATGATCCACGGTCAATGTGAGGGGTGCTTCAAGAAATGATAGGTGCTGACCGGTAATGTTGAACAATAAGTACCTGCAGTCATCTTGCGATAACAGTGATATATTTTTGTATTGAAAAAAATGACAACGCACCCGGTGCTGGGTCAAAGGTCTGTTGTTCAACTACAGATGGTATAAAACTTTTCTTACTCAGACTTCATATAAGACTGCAGTGCCTACACTGAGTGATCAGCACCTCTACTTTCAGGTTCTACTGACTTTCAAGATCAGGTTTGGAACTATGCAAACATTTTTACGCATATAAACGATCATTCAAAAATTGGTGACGCAGTGAAATCAGCCATCGCGGAACCATCAGGGAAGACATTACCGAACAGTGACGTAATCTAATTCATAGAAATGTTTGCAAAAGAAGAGAGCCATCATTGCGCCTGCTACACCTCAAGGAACTGAATGACAAGGGACTCAGAATCGGCAGTCAGCAAAGAATTGAGCGCAGGCTATCGCAGCGTTCGAGGCATTGCATACTCACCGTTTGTGAGGCGCTGTCACTTTTCAAGCAGCCAAGTTGTGGAGACCAGCCCAGCAGCGAGCACACGGTGGGCTCCTGAGGTCCGCCCATCGAGGAGGAAGCAGCGGCTGAGCGGAGTGCGCCGGCCGCGAAAGGGGCTGTGCAGCCCCTGCCGCGGTCATGATGAGATGAAGAAGCAAAATGCGCGAACACTGTCGCTGATCGTGTGTACATTCACCTACCTGCTGATCGGCGCCGCTGTGTTCGACGCGCTGGAGTCGGAGAACGAGAGACGCACCCTCCACCTACTCACCAGTGAGTACCCGGCACCCGACTCAGGTGGAGTCGGAGAACGAGAGACGCACCCTCCACCTGCTCACCAGTGAGTACCCGGCACCCGGCTCAGGTGGAGTCGGAGAACGAGAGACGCACCCTCCACCTGCTCACCAGTGAGTACCCGGCACCCGGCTCAGGTGGAGTCGGAGAACGAGAGACGCACCCTCCACCTACTCATCAGTGAGTACCCGGCACCCGACTCAGGTGGAGTCGGAGAACGAGAGACGCACCCTCCACTTGCTCACCAGTGAGTACCAGGCACCCGGCTCAGGTGGAGTCGGAGAACGAGAGACGCACCCTCCACCTGCTTACCAGTGAGTACCCGGCGCAGGTGGAGTTGGCACTCCCGGCGCTGGCCTCTGCCATGTTCTGCGGCCCACCACATCCGATTTCATGTCCATTGTAACTCGGGGAGTGAGTGGCACTCAGTCCACATGTCCATTGTTACTCGGGGAGTGAATGGACACTCAGTCCACATGTCCATTGTTACTCGGGGAGTGAATGGACATGAGGGAACCTGTGAATGAACGATCCGCTTTCAGGTTGTTTCCAAAATCACTGGAAAGGTACTGCCTGCGGGCACAGCAACCATTTCACTCAACTCCCTAATCAGTATTCATTGCTTTCCACGGGCATCACCAGGAAAGCTTAACTGTGGGAAGGGGGAGCAATCTGGCCTGGCAGTGACAGGGAGGCGGGAACACGAAACAGGAACATATTGACTGTTTTTTAAGCTTCCTAGCAATGCACTTCACCTACACTGTAGAATTGGGAATGTTGACGAAGTTTCAGGTAGGAAATAGGGAGACAAAACAGCAACGAAAGACTAGGCAAACTCCAAATATTTTGGAGGGCGTCCCTCTGGTTTCCCAGCTCCCTCCATAGCTTTCAAGCTAAGAACCGCGCCCCCTCTCTCAGATCACCATATCACCATGGCGCTTTTCTCATATTTGATGCCAACTTCCTACGCCGTGGTTCATTTAAAGAATTGTCCAGGTGGCGCGCACTTGAGGCCAATAACGCATCAAACTCTGAATTCCACAAAGGCAGACTATTCGCATCAGCTGAAGCTTCCTTAGGGATACTTTGGAGGCTTCTTTTAATCAATTTGCGAACTGATTTCCATCCTTAGCTGGGAAACTCCAGGACGGATCGACCAAGTATGTTCACCATCACCCCTTAGAATCCCCTCAAACTTTGTGAATGAGCTTACCCATGGACCCCTTCAGGCTGGTAGCATTTTGGTTTCTGAGGTCAGCTAGGTCACAAGCAGCGTTACCACTGGAGTTTTGCTGCTGTCCCAAGACGGCAGAAACTATATCCCAAGATTGGTGCCTCATATCCCAGTCTTTTTTTCACACGAAATGGAAATCGGATTTTTCAGCACTGGCTGGTGTATTTGTTTCTGGGCTGTACCGTCCCGTTAATTTATTGAGTTTTATTACAGTCGCTGGCATAAAATTTGGTACACGGGAGGAGTAACAGTTTAATTTTGCGGTAAAAATGCAGAGCTTAACACGCACTCCGCTCGGGAGGGGCGAAATTCGCCCCCTTCTGGTTTTCCAGCTAATGCAAAAAAGAAGAGCTGTAGAAGAACTAAACTTACAGTACCTTATCCCTGATCAATTTTACGCATCTGACAATTTTTTTAGGTCAGGTCAAGGAGCTATCCAAGGGCAGGCGACCCGAACTCAACACCTAAAATCACAAGTTTGAAGCGGCGCCTATAGGCGCCGCCAGTGGCAAATCCAGCCGGTCGGTTTGGGAGGGGCAAATGAAAGTCAAAAAGAAAAAAATTGCACTACAATATGGCTTTCCGGCAGAATTTTGGCTATTTGAGCCAAAGAGCAAAAAAAACGTCACGGGGTGAAAGATATAGGCTAAAAATACCTTTTCCTATCCCAGGCCAAACATTTACACAGAACTTAACTGGTTCTGTTTGAAGTTGAGAGTTAAAGCACCAAAATCTTGCTCATAAACTAAAACCGAGTCGGGGAAAAAGGAGGTCGATCGCTTTGGGGGCGGACACAAACATAGCTTTGTCCCGAGCTTTTCCGTTTGGGGGAGGGGCAAATGCCTTTTTGCCCCCTTTGGATCCGCAACTGGGCGCAGCTTGGCTGATGTTTCTGATAAGAAACAGCCGACCGATCAGTTTGAAACTTTCACAATATGATGAGGTAATTAGGGTCTACAAATCTTCTTTCTGGGAATTTTGATATAGAAGACCTAAGGTGGGGTCGATTTTTTGGTTACCCAAAGTCTATGGTGAAAAATAGAACGGGCTCGTTTTCAGTTAATACTCGATAGATAAAGTTAAAAATCCTCCAACCGTGTATTCTTACCACCATCTTGACCATAAAGTTGAGTTTTTGACAATCTGACCTCTGGAATATCATGTCAGGTCACAGGAACATACAGTACCTAATTGTTTTGTCAATAACTTCTCACTGAATTGAGTAAAGTTCCCATTTTGCTTGCATTGTGCTTATATTGTCACGGAGAGTCTATTTATATGCAACGTGACCCCAGGTCACCCTGTGACCCTGACCTACCTCGATGTCAGATCATTTTTTTTAATTTGACCTAGCAAGGTCATATTATACATCAGTCTATTTGGCACGATGAGAGGAATCCAATCATGCATAAATATTTGTTCTAGCTCCGATGAGTAAAACTCTAGAGGGGAAAACGTACACTGCCCTGCTGTAAGCGTATGAAACCTTCTTTGACCTATGCTGACCTCAATATTGACCTGAGACAAAAATACTTCGTATAATTTCTCTTTGTCTCGTCAAGAGCTTTCAAACACCGTCCGTAATTTTTTTAGCTTTCCTGGGAAATGAGATACGGAGGAGGGCGAAAAAGCTGCCCAGTGGGGCGCGTCTTGCCAGGCACCCCAGCAGCGGGGCGCGTGTTAAAGTTGTAAATACCGCAAATGGGCCACTCTACCACCACGCCCCCTATGGCTCGAACTTTAAGCAGCTCGCGATACCCCTACTCCCGACCGCCTGGAAGGCGGCGGCCCCTCGTTGTCTCCACCTTCAGGCGGTTGGTGTGTGATGTCTTCGCTCGGTTGACCTAATGGATCCATGAGCTCGCGTTAACCTCAGAGAATAGGTAATTACCCAGTCTTGATAAGTTTCCTACAGAAGGATTCGGCATCGCATTTGTTATGATCCTTTCATCAGCAAGGAAGCTGACGATTGCTGCCGAGTTAGGAATGAATAGTCTCATAGGCGGATCCAGGATTGCCAAACAGTGAGGCACCTTCCCGGGGGAAACCATCCAAGTCAGGGGGCGCTACTCTTGACCAGAAAAACCTACAAGGTGGCCCCAAAATCATATCGGTGGGCCCCGATTTTCGCATCCTGGAGGAGGAAGAGAGTGTGAGAAACGACATTTCAGGGGGGCACCATCGATCTTTCAGGGGTGGGCCACCACCATTTAAGGGGGCACCGAGGGGCGATCGAAGGGGGGGCACGTGCCCCTTTACCCCTGGATCCGCGTATGAATAGTCTTAATATGGGTGTAGAGGATAGCACGCCTGTTTTCTACGCGGCCAGCTTGGGTTCAAGTCCAGGCGGCTTTGCTGAACAAGGAACAAGCTGACTCTCAGTAGGCTCCAAAATGAAAATGCTTTGAGACATCATATATGACCCTGCCAATTGGTGCGTTGGTAGCCCAGAAAAATTATTACTGAATATGCTAGAACAGCAGCAGTGTTCATGAAGCCTCCCGATTGCAATAACAAGCTGATAACTGACCTGACGGAATGAATAGTCTCTCCACAGATGCCGTCAAGTGGGGAAGTACCATCAGGTCAAACGGACAGTATAAATTTATAGGTGTATGAAATCACGCCTTGTTAAATGTATGTAGCTATTATGATGCTATTTTATGGAATTCCTTAATCTTATAATTTAATAAATCTCTTAAACTTCTATGATTTGCCCTTGGGCACATTAAAACTAGAAATTTGATCACAGCGCCCGGGATCCCAAGATCAGCACCTCAAATCCCAAGATCCCAAGGCATAAGCCAGTATCCCAAGATCTTGGAACAAATCCCAAGGAGTGGTAACGCTGGTCATAAGATACAGGTTGCAGAAATTTCGAGGTCAGATTTGAAGGTGAGGGACATTTTGAATATATCTCCAAGATAGATGAAATAAACTTCTTAAAGCTATGTACCGTTAGAAAGCTCATGGATACGATATTCAGGAAAAACAAAGTTTTTGACCTCAGATAAAATTGTAACCTCATGACTTTGACATTTTTGTTAGTAAATGTTTTCGGAAAAACCCTATAATTATTTTCAGATTTTTCGTATGAAACCTTAATGTACAAGCTAAACACCTGTTCTAACGTGTTTTGGTTCTACGAATTTTTTCGTGGGTTAATGAGGTCACAAAAAGAAGTTATGTCGTAGTCATTTTGGTAGCCGGCAAGCAGCCACTCCGGATCGTGGTCGATGTGGGTATCATTGTAAAGCTCATGAGCTTCAGAATGCATTTCTTGATCACTCTCATATTTTCGTTTACTGAGCAGCTGTTGATAACCTGGCCGTGTGTCATGACCGGTGGTAGATCCAGGACTTCATTGGGGGAGGGGGTAGAGGTCTTGAACCTTCCTCGTTATTGTGTCAACAAAGCCTCCGGCTATTAGCCCTCGCCCCGTGGGGGTGTTTGAACACCCCTCGGGTCTTTCCGGAGGCACGAAAAACGGCCGCTGAAAGTGCCGCCGTACCTTGCGCACCTTATCCTTGGTCAGTTCCGAAACTCTTCTAAAAAATTTGAGTTTGGGTCATCTCAGGTCAGGTTACCAGTGCAGGTCAATTGACCTGACCTGAAAATGTTTAAGGTAGCATAAGCAATAAATGGGTGAACCTATCGGAGTGAAACTTATACCACATAATGGGCCCACCGACCTGTGACCTCTGAGATGTCATCTGGGACTACTTAAGCAGTTTTCAGACTTAGGTCAACAACTTTGCATGAAATGATGATGCATTTTTTATTTTGATATCATTGCGTTTGGATTGCTACTCCGAGTCGATCAATATGCATATTGACCATGCTAGGTCGGAAAGTGACCTTTACCTGACCTGAGGTCAGGTCGTTTTTGTGTTTTAGTCTCGTAGTTTCATATTATACATCATTCTAACTCAAGTTTGTCAGATGCTAGAACCAAAAAACTCTACTCAAGATGCCACTTTCTTTGACCTGTCATGGCCTCAATATTGACCTGAGCCAAAAAGTGAATGATATAGTTTCTTCATGGATTTGTATGAGCTATCCTCCAGCTTTCGCGTCTTTTCGCAACCCACATAGAGGCTGAGTTCGAGGGGGTGGTCAAATAACCCCTTTCCCCTACCAGGGCCAAAGGTACTCGGAGGCTCACCGGGGCGCGGGTTAAATGATTGAAAGATTCAATACAGCAACATAGAGTATCGCTGAAGAGCAGTCGCGACCGAGGGAACGTCACAATCAGCCCAGGCTGGGATCCTTTGTTAGAACCTCTGTAGGTGCTAGGCGTTCAGGAAATAGGTATCACCCTTATTTCCAGTAGTTAAATCAAAATGGTATCGTAGTTAATATTTATATTTTCAATAAGAATCAAGATCAAATGGTGGCAATTGTGTGTTTTTTATTTTTATAAATGTTTTAATCGATGTGCAGTGTTATACGATTGAAATAGAATCATTATATAGATTCGAAATAGCCTAAAAAGACCTTTTTATACCTTAGGAGAAAGAAAATCCCGAAAAAAACCTTAAATTTGACTGCATAAACTTGTCTTGGACTTCGTGTCGGTACATCAACTGGCGCTGCTTCAAAGTCGTACACGGCGTGACAAAGGTCACGTATTCCACGGCGATTCTTCATGTGTGCTATTGCGAATAAATCTAAGTAAAAGGAAGTTATCATAAACAAACAAATAAAAAATTCACAAACCTTAAGTTTACGCAATCCGGGTTGCCTAGTGATTTCGTTGCCCGTCTTCAGATCGGACAGCATGGATTAACGTGGGTTCAATCCCCACGGCGGGAAACCATTTTACATGTCCGATCTGACCCGTTGGAGAGGATCCTTAAACACCCATGCCAATACTCCCCATAATTGGGCAAGTGCGCCTGTTGGGAGTGGCCCTAAAAAAACCCGGAGCCGTGGTACAACAGTCTCATGGCGCAAGCAAGATCAGCTAGCCCGGATACATGAGCAGCTTCGGTACGCTCTACGTACGTACCGAGCACGGCAACGGACTTGTCGACTCATGTAACCGGGAGCCTGCCTCCGAGACTTCCGGTTACACGAGTTGATAAGTCTGTTCCCACGGACGGCACGTAAATAGAGCGTACTGGAGCTACTTACGCATCCGGGGTAGTGACTTGTTAGTCGCGGTGCCAATCTGCCGGTTTGAGTTCAGAAACACTTACCTACATCTTTCTCAATGTGCCGGTTCATGGACCGAGTGAAGGGGCTAGCGCCGGGAACACATGCATATATCCATTTTGTCTCACTCCTCAGCAAATCAAGCTCTCAAGTAACTAAACCCCACTTTATTTTTAAAGCGCAATCACAGTTGTATAAGGACTAGGGAGATTTGTTAACTACGCGGGAAGCTTGTTAACTACGCAGAAGGTTAGAGCCTTTTCTGAAGATTTGAAACTTCTGTCACAAGCCTCAGTGCAGTACAACTGTTCGCATAACGAGGAGCGTGCATCACATACCTCTGTGCTTTTTACTGGCAAATTTCATCAAAACTTTTTCTGATTGCCTGGTACCCAGTACTGATATCGTGGCGACTTCCTACTCTGTCTTGGTAACGCACATCAAGAGCAGCGTTTCTAGCGTCAAGAAGCTCCACTTCTTCCAGATGATTATGCGGGACAATGAAAGGGAAAAAACAGTATTTACCACCACGCTGCCCACTTTCGCGTTGACTGTGAATGCAATTTTTGCTATGTCGCATGGTAAGAATGCCTGTGACGGTATTTGAGGAACCGTTGAACGTGTCGTATACCACACAAGCCTGCAACGGTCTGTAGATGGAACTTGGAGGTTTTAAACGTTGCAAGTGTTTTTTATTTTAGTGGACATTACATTACACCGGGATCAGAAATTTGGTAACGGAAGCTAAAAAAAATCATCCCGTTGGCTTGTGTCCCTAGCTGAGGGCAGTGTTGCTACCTATCCAATTTCTTCCGCAGCGATTACTCTGTGCATCGAACCACTTCACTCGATTTGATAAAGTGAATGTGATCTGACGCTGTTTGCATGTAAAGGAACACGTAAACTGGGCGTTGTACGCGAAAAGAAAAATACATCTTGCTGCAGGAGTGTAGGAGAAGGCGGGTATGGTTCGGACACTTTTAGAAACATTCCATCTGGTGGACAAACAAGTTGAACCAGGAGCATGAGATCTTAACGTAGGGTTTCTTATCATCTTGGTAATACGCTGGCGAGAAGAGAAATCGAAAGCTCTCGGGGATTGTGGAGTAGAGGAACAAACGTTACACCATGTCAAACGTGTGAACCTGCCCCACTAGAGGGGGCCAGAAGACGGATGAGTTTGGATAGAGTCCTTGTGACCGAACTATTACCATTCCTATCTTGAGGAATTCGAATATTTTCACGCTGATGAAGAACTGGACTATCATGTATTCATAGCAAAAGTTTTAGGTCCTGTGGTGAACCAGGGACCAGTGACGTTCTGTTTAGCAGGGATACACCTCTGAAACACAGCCGCCTCCCACCGGCCTGAGTGCGGATGTGCGGCCCATATCTACCCTGGTCCAGAGTGGTCACCAGCCAGCTGCCAAAATGCCAACGGCGTGACCTTCCTCGTCACCACATCAACCCCATAAAGTGTTTCAAGAGTCAAAACATAGCACAACCATGTAGATTGGAACCTAAGCATGTTTCACATGAAAAATAAAAACACGCAAAAAGGACTTTTTTCCAAAAGTGGAAAAATGAACACAAAGTCAAGAGGTCATCAGGTCAAAAGATGACGTGAGGTCAAAAACTATATTTTCAGGAATGGTCCCATGCATAAGCTGTCAGTGATGTACCACTTTCTGAAGGTTATTCAATTCATCATGGCGATTGAAGTAAAAATGTGTCGCAACTTGGCGTCTGATCTGGATATTTCAGTTACAATGATTGATCACGTTACCTATTTGACCTCGGACAAGAACAAAATCATCTGCACACATACAAATACATATTGATTCGAAAAGGGTCCACATCAGGCATGGTTTTCGTCCGTTCACGTCAGTTATTAAAAAGTAAGCAAACAGGTTAAATTCGACGGACCCCAGCACACAATCACTCATAAAATATGCAGTGTTGAGAAGATTAAAAATTTTGCAGCAAAAAGGCAGTTATCAAAACGAGACCGATAAAAGAATGCTAAAAACAAGAACATTACCTTGAGCTGCGCTTTAAACTGTGGTGAACCCGGTACCAGTCCCGTTCTGTTCAGCAGGGATACACCTCTGAAACACAGCCGCCTCCTACCAGTCTCGGTACGGGATCCGCGGCAAGCTCCATTGACCAGCATTCCTCGTGTCGTGCTGATGCACCTGGCTGGCCCGGTGCCCGATCGTTACTTTCAGGTAACGTAACTGACCTGACACTTAAATTCTCTCGGTGGCACACACGGATGGTAGTTAATAATCTCGCCTCGTTAATAATAATCTCGTCAGCCGTTGGCCATCGGGCCCCATTGGGAGCAATAGGCAAGCTAGCTTCAAAGATTTTATCCAAATCAAATATGCGATGGTGAACATTTTTACAAAACGTGTTCGATCCATCCTGGAATTACCCAGCTATAGCTCACGCACCTTCCTAATTTGCCACTTTTGCCACTTGGAGGCATTCGCTTAGAAAATAGGTCTCAAAAGGCCAGCCCTTTTGTATCACCTCATATAGTTATGGAGTACCGAGCAATGTGCCTAATTTAAATCTAATTATTGTACCTTTAAGCATTACACACATCCTTTTCTTCGATCAGTGCCGGCGGTAGGTTCATGTTGCCGCCCTTGAATCGCAACAGCTAATTTTACAGTATAAGTGCTGCCATTGAGATCACATCCAGACTACTGAGTGACTCGCGAGATGTATATGTGAGCTGGACACAGGAATAGTGGTACTAATGGCAGTGACGGATCTAGGATTTCGTTAAGGGGAGGGGGCAGGCTCGGAGGGCGCCGAACCTGGGGGCGCCGAACCTGAGAGGCGCCAATTCCAGTGGCGGATCTAGCAGGTCGGTTTGGGAGGGGCAAACCAAAGTCGAAAAGCAAAAAAAACGTCACGCAGTAAAGAGCTGCGCTACCAATATCACTTCCCGGTAGAATTTTGTGTATTTGAGGCGAAAAGCTAAAAAAGCGCCACGGGGTGAAAACTATGGGCTCGAGATACTTCTTCCTATTCAAGGCTGGCTATACTATGACTGGCTATACTATAACTGAGGATTATTGATATAAACTCCATGATTCTGATGAGGGGCTGTGCCCGAATATATAATCTTCAGTGTTTTATACATTTCCGGATTCGAGGGGACAGGCCAGGGAACATCTTATCAACTTATGTTCTCTTTGAAGTTGAGAGTTGAAACACCAAAATCTTGCTTATAAACTAAAAAGGAGTAGGGGACAAAAGGATGTCGATCGCTTTGGGGGTCAAAAGCATAGTTTTGCCCCGAGCTTTTCCGTTTGGGGGAATGCCTTTTTGCCCCCCCTGGATCCGCCACTGGCCAAATTACCACCCAAAAGGCGGCCAGTCTCAATGAAAATCGCGTTTAAAAAGGATTTGTAGATGCTTATTTTCATGAAGGCTTCCTCTTAGTTAGGACATGTTCACGTTTACCATCAAGCATATTTCGGGCCAGCTAACGACTGGCACTTTGGTAGAAAATGCTGAAAGCACCCACTGACACTAACTGAAGCACGATGAGCAAACAATACAGTTATCTTCGGTCATGGCGAAAACTGAGGTGTCGTATCCACCACCCCCACTTATCACAGTTGTCCTGGCTAACGGCTCCATACTGAAATAGCCGATTGACGCTAACCTGAGCCTCATAGGCCGCAAAACCTCTGTGGGCCTGGGCCCCTGAGTTTTTGGTGACTTCCCTGAGTTTATATAGAGTCCCCTCAGCTGATCTGGGACAGCTTCAGTTAACCAGGCCCTCATACTGAACTTGAAACCTATATGTCGCCGCTGAAGCCTATTAAGCTTTTCGGGGCTCTTTTATTGATATAGGGCCCCCTCAACCGGTCCTGGGCCCTCTGAGCTAAAAGCTGGAGCTCTGAGCTCTGAGCCCCAAGCTGGATTAGTGTCCCTTAAGCTGGTCAGGGTCCCCTGGGTTGGTACCGTTTTCCTTTAACTGATATAGATCCCTTCAGCTTGTTTGGGGCCCGTTGTGCGTATCTGGGCACTAGTTCGTCGAGGCACCCAGCTAGTCTGGCCCTATTAGTTTTATGAGCCTTCTGAGCTGCTGCTGGGTCGCCTCAGAGTGTCTGGGCCCCATGAGTTGAAAATTGGACCCCTGGGTTAATTTGAGTCCCTAAGCTTATTTAGAAACCGTTTAAACAGGTAGGCACCCCACGCTGGTCTTGAGAATCCTGTGTTGGCACTAAGGTCAAATGAGCTCGTCGGGGGCCCTTATCTGGGCCCCCTCAACTGACACGAGCTTTCAGCTGATTTTGGAGACCCAAAAACCCTCCTACCGGATTCCACCCACGCCAGATTTCCTGACTCCCTGAGGGCCCCTGGGGGCCATTGGGGATTTTTCCCGCGATCAGCGCTGGGGTCCCCCCCGAGACAGAGCCTACAACATGTCTCTGTCTCTATACTCTAGCGTCTGCCAGAGTTGAGCTAGAATCATTTTTAGGCACAATTCGCTTCCTCTCGTTACGGGGAATCATCAAATAATGTATAATATGATATGTCCCTGTCTCTATACTCTAGCGTCTGCCAGAGTTGAGCTAGAATCATTTTTAGGCACAATTCGCTTCCTCTCGTTACGGGGAATCATCAAATAATGTATAATATGACTATACTAGGTTAAAACATGAAAATGACCTGACCTAAGGCTAGGTCAAGGCCACCATCTAGCCTAGCATAGTCAGTATGCATATCAATCAACTCACAATAACAATAAAAATGGTATCAAAATACGAGTTTTCTCAATATTTCCTGCAAAGAAATTGACACAAGTCTTAAAACCTGCTTAGGAAGCCCCAGATGAACTCTCAGAGGTAACATGTCTAAACTTGCAACATGAACCGATAAAGAGGCCTAGGATACTATGATTTGGGGAATCCGAAGGTATTTCAAGCGGTGTCTGCAGACATAGAACAATTTTCGGCAAATTTCCGTTTTACCCTATGCATTTTCAATCGAGAGGTCATGATTCGTACCTGTCCCTATATCATCGATGGGAAAAATCCCGGAATAAATTTGTTAGTACTTTTTGGGCCCATTATATGGTACAAGTTTCAATTCGATAGATTCACCGTTTTCTTACTTACGCGAGCTTAAACATTTTTTTGGGGTGAGGTCACTTGACCTTTACTGGTGACCTCACCTGAGATGACGCAACCTTCAATTTTGAGGGAAAGTTGCGGAATAGATCAATGATAAGGTGTGACAAGTACCGTGTCGCTTCGTGCCGACGTTTTTTCGTGCCCCTGGGAGACCTCGAGGGGGTATTCAAGCACCCCCAACTGGCCGGAACGGGGCGCGAATACTCTAGAACAGGGCTGAAGCCAAAAGGGAAGGCTCTAAACAATGTCTGAAATTTTGGGGTCAAGGTCCTTCAAGGTCATTTACCTATTACGGCACAACCCAACAAATAACTAGCGCTGTGCCCAAGCTTACCAATGACCTTTGATCAAGCCTTGATCATCAAGGCCAGTCACCTTTAAAATTGACCTGTGACCTTGATCTAAACACTGAATTACCTTTACTATGATGTAATAGCATACGTCATAATATGTGTCGCAACTTTATGCAATGTCATTTAGGGGCTGTCCAGGAGTACCTGTGCTCATCAGGGACACCTATGCTCTCTGGAGGGGCCTTTGCTTCGATGAGGCACCTGTGCCACCCAGGGGCGCCTTCGCTCCCCAATGGACGCAACCTAGCTATCCAGGGGCATCTTTGCTGTTCCGGGGGTGCCTTTGATACTCAGTGCCCAAGGGGCGCTTTTTCTTATCCAGGTTCACCTTGGTATTGAGGGGCATATTTTTATTCAAGGTAACCTTTGCTACCCAGTGGCGCCTACCCTATGCAAGAGCGCTTAGGCTATCCAGGGTGCGGCAATTTGCTATACATAGGGCGCCCTTATGCTCTCCATGGGCACCTCATTCAGAGGGTGCCTCTGATATTCAGGGGCGCTTTTCCTATCAGCAGGGTACCTGTGCCATCTTGGGGCTATTCTTATCAAGGGACGCTGCTGTTATTCAGGAATACCTACACCACTGTCGAGGGTCGCCTTTGCTACCCAGAGGCGCCTTTACTTCTTAGGAAGTTTGGCACCCGTGCTTTAAGGAGTGCTTTGGCATCGATTGATTGCTCTATTATTGGGCTTAGGTGCGCGTGAACCTTGAGCTCTTGTAGCGCCCATATTGTTGCTAAGGAACGCTTATGCTATCAATGAGCGCCTTTACTATCCGGGGCCTCTGTTTTATTCAAGGCAGTCTGTTCTATCCACGGGCATCTGATATTTCGGGGGCGGTGCCTAGGTTATTCAGGAGGCGGTTTTTTTCTCCACAGGGGCGCACTATTGCTTTCCAGGGGCACCGTGATTGCCCAGGGGTGTCTTTCTATCCAGGGGCGCATATGCTGTCTAGGTGCATTTTTCAATGTACAGACATGATTGAAATATATGCCCCTACGTTTTCCTGGGGTGCTTTTTGTTTCCGGTAAGGCGCTATTTTTCTCTTCCGGGCACCAGTTTATCCAAGGGCACCTATGCTGTCCAGAGAAACTTTGTTATCTTGGGCTGCCTTCGCTGTTAAGGGGCACCTTTGCTATCCAAAGGGAGCATTTTACTTTCCTGGAGTGCCTATTTCCATCTAAGGGGCGCATATGCTATCTTGGAGCGCCTTTGCAAATATGGGGCGCACTTTTCTATCCAGGGGCGCCTTTGCACTTGAGGGGGCGCCTCTGCAATCCAGGAGGAGCCCAAAATAGATGGAGAATAAAAATTCTGAAATAAGGCGCTCCAACACTGAAATAAAGTGCCTAGTTATCAGAAAGAGGCGCTTATCTGCTGAGCGGGGAGGACTGCTGGTTGGTGAGGGCAGCGTTCTCGGAAGTGGGGCGCACATACTGAAAAAGGCACCCAGTTGCAGCGATGGAGCACTAAGTCTTCAGTTATAGGTTAATGAAATATGGTTAAAGGCAGTCCAAGCTCAAATTGAGCGCTCGAGCCCTGTAACAGAGCGCGCGACTGTCGGACAGGTGTACCAAACCATAGACAGTAGGGCAGCTGAAGATGGAAAGGGACACCTATGATATCCTGGGGGCGCCTGTACTCTCAGGTGAGGCGCTTGTTTTCTTTCTGAGGCGCCTAGTTTATCCATGGCTGCCGATGCTGTCCAGATCATCTATTTCAAGAAGGGTTAACTTTGCTGTCCAGGGGCGCCTTTGCTACCCAGGGGCGCCTTTGCTGTCCACAGCACTTGTGTTATTCATGGTTGTCTTTGCTGACCAGGGGCGCCTTTGCTATCCAAGGTTGCATATGACATCCGTCGGGTGCTTTTTCCAGTGGGCGCCTAGGCTATCAAAAGGTGCCTTTTCTACCCAAGGTGAGCATTTTATTTTCTCAAAGCGCCTACTTCTATCTAAGGGGCACTTATGCTGTCCAGGGCACCTATGTTACCAAGATTTGCCTTTGCTGCCCAGGGGCGCCTTTCCTAGCCAAGGGCGCATATGATATCCGTAGGGTGCTTATACAATACAATACAAAAACATTTATTATTGACAGAAATTCAACATGATTTCGTGCGAGATTGGCACAAAAGCCTAAGCTTAAATCTAGGTGCCTCTCTCCCGTACGCCATACACATTTACGCAAGAACATATTCAGATTTTTCTCTGTTACAGTTTTCACACACAAACTAACAAACTTACACACTCTTCAGCCAATTTAGAATTTACCTAACAAACATACACACACATACGCACACACACACATAAACATTGAACTATTCAGTCGCTGACCGCCACTCGGGCACCGGGTAACAGGGGAGCACAGTTGTTTACTGCCTGTCGCTGCATCAATTTCGAACACTGAATCTTTTGGTATGGATGAGAAATGACTGAAAGGAATAAGCGACGGCACGCCCGCTGCCGGCACTCAGGCCGCTGCCTCGTAGGAGAAGTTCTATTTGTGATGCACGTTTTAGCGTTCGAAAGTTAAAGTTGAGTATTTGGGATAATGCTCTGAAAAGCGGGTTCGGGGTTCGCTTCATCCAGGGGGCGCCTAGGCTACCCAGGGGCGCTTCATCCAGGGGGCGCTTAGGCTACTCAGGGGGTACATTAGTTCCCCATGGCGCAATCCTGCTATCTAGTGGCGTTTTTCTTTGCCGGGGCGCTTTTGTTAGCTTTCTAAATTTCATCTTCAACATTTTACTGGGGCGCAAAAGACCAGAAAAGGCGTCTAGTGTTTGGGCAGGGGCGCTTTGCCATGGTTTTAAGGACTATGTGTTAATTCAAGTGGAATAAGTGGTATCTACCACCTTGGAGCACGAAATGGGTACAGGCGCGCCGCTCATATCGGGCGCCAAAGGCGCCCGATATGAGCTAAGCTATGCTGAGGCGCTTCGGAGCTAAGGGGGGGCCGGGCCCCTGGCCCCCTTGGGTCCGTCACTGGGCGCATATGATATCCGTAGGGTGCTTCATCCAGGGGTCGCCTAGGCTATCCAAAGGCGGCTTTTCTATCGAAGGGGTGCCTTCTTAGGAGCGCCTTTGCTACTCAGGGGCGCCTTTGTTGTTCACAGCACTTGTGCTATCCAGGGTTGTCTTTGCTGTCCAGGGGCGCCTTTGCTATGCAAGGGTGCATATGACATCCGTAGGGCGCTTTTTCCAGTGGGCGCCTAGGCTATCAAAGGGCGCCTTTTTCTACCCAATGTGAGCATTTTATTTTCCTAAAGCGCCTATTTTTATATAAGGGGCGCTTATGCTGTCCAGGGCACCTATGTTACCAAGATTTGCCTTTGCTGCCCAGGGGCGCCTTTCCTAGCCAAGGGCGCATATGATATCCGTAGGGCGCTTCATCCAGGGGGCGCCTAGGCTAACCAGGGGCGCTTCATCCGGGGGCGCCTAGGCTACTCAGGGGTACATTAGTTCCCCATGGCGCAATCCTGCTATCTAGTGGCGCCTTTTCTTTGCCGGGCGCTTTGCTCCCTTGCGCTTTTGTTAGCTTTCTAAATTTCATCTTCAATTTTACTGGGGCGCAAAAGACCAGTAAAGGCATCTAGTGTTTGGGCAGGGGCGCTTTGCCATGGTTTTAAGGATTATGTTTTAATTGAAGTGGAATAAGTGGTATCTACCACCTTGGTGCACGAAATGGGTACAGGGTGCCGCTCATATCGGGCGCCGAAGGCGCCCGATATGAGCTAAGCTATGCTGAGGGGCTTCGGGTTTAAGGGGGGGGCTGGGCCCCTGGCCTACCCCCTTGGATCCGTCACTGAATAATGGACGCCTGGCCTATCTAGAGTGGCTTTGATACCGCACCAGACAATGGCCTGGGGCGAAATCCAGCCGGCGTCGTTAGCGGCGCCACCGGAGGCCGGCGGGTCAGCGGCAGAACTGACACACCTGGGGACCAGCTGGCGTCGTTAGGGGCGCCACCGAAGGCCGGTGGGTCAGCGGCAGAACTGACATAGAGGCGCTACCGGAGGCTAGCGGGTCAGCGGCGGAACTGACACACCTGTGCAATGACACATTGTAACTTTAACTCTGTGGCGTTGACTGGAAAGAAATAGGTTTAAAAACTCAAAACTCTATGGTGTCACCCCCACCGCCTGGAATGGCGGCACTCTGCCGCCGCCGCTCGGTGTGATTGATTTATTTAACTGTCGCTGTGGAAGTGTGCGGCAGAGTCGGCGCGGGCAGTTCCCGGGGTCAATTACAACAGCTAATGCCCAGTTTGGTAATCTCAGCCGGCAAATACGGCCTTCATCGTCAGTGGTTTCCGCCGAGTCATCTAAGGCCCCACTGTCCGTTGCAAGCTATGTGAAGGCTGCGTCATTTCATAAAGTTTTAAGAAAAGAAGTTTATGCCCCAGATTATATACGTATATATATATATATATATATATATATATATATATATATATATAAATCACAGGGAAATCCTCCGAAACACTCCCCTTAATTATTTTACTTCATTCTGGCTCTGCTGTTGTCGTAGTTGCTAGACGTGGGATTCTGGGTTCCCTTTAACAACCTTTTGCCATCACAGAATCGAACACAATTTTGGCTAAAGACAGGCACAGTTTTTCTCCAATGAATCAGTTTAGATACTATATGGAACTGCTGGCCACGTTGCAAGTATAGCCGCCTTGGGTATAAAAACGTGTTTACATTGGTTAACATGAAATAAACAGACTGGGGAATTTTCTAAGTTTAGTACACTAGGAGAGCACTTCGCAGAACTGACACTGAAAAAGCTGACGCTGAAGATGTTTGCGCCGGAACAACATTTGGAAGGAAGGGACAGGGCCGGATCGAACAGCTTGGCAGAGGAGACCGCCGCCTTTCCCCTTCTTAAAGGGAATGTGGCACCTTGATCCAATCCTGGAATTTAGTGTAATTAGGGGTAATTTTAGCCGAAAATCATGGAAGCGTCCACGATTTCTCTGAAGAATGTACAATAAGCTCAATACTTTGAGTTAAATGCTCCTCTAGGGGAAGAAATAAATATCTGCCTGTGGATGATGTCATGATATGGCAACCACTTCCATATTCAATACACTTCAAGAGCTTCGATTGGCTGATGCTCATCGTGACGTCAGCCGATGTCGTCACACCAACAGCCATGACAACTGTGGCCTGCTTCTAAGGGTACATGAAGGGTATTTTTCAAGTAGGTTTTAGTTTTTTCTACGGAAATCTCGAGTTCCAAGATAAATGATGTATTGAGTACCGGGTTTTCCGACTTGCTTTACAACTTGGCTATCTCAGCTAAAATCACGTTATGAAGTTATGAAAATCACGCATTGCTTTTAAAGGGAATATGGCTCCTTCAAAGCGGGATTTGAACCGAGATAGCCACGTGAATATGCCGAGGAACCACTTTACTTTGTCCCACGATTTTCTGTTCACTAAGGAAAGGTAAAAATTGATCCCCTTTAGACCCCGCCTACCCCGGGTAGTCACGAGGCATGAGATAAGCATTAGTTTATTAGGCATGAGATAGCATTGCCGAAACATGGCGTAATGTTTACGCCCGCTGAGTCGATAAGTCTTGCTCGCTTTTACCTCACTCACACCTTGCTGTTGGGCGTGACTTGCGGTACTGACGCTCGCTTGACTTGCTTCAATGACTAGTTCGGAACGTGAAATATGTTTTTTCTATATCAAGAGAAATAACAAAATTAATAGGTGGCTATTTTGGTCCTATTAATAGTTTGCTTTAGCTAAACAAAATCATTTGTGTTCGTATTCATCTGTGGCGCAACCCCCCAACAATTTGTTTTGTAGAAGGCTCGCACGAAGCGTCACCAGATCAGGTCATGCTCAACTGGATATTGTGTACCTCTGGCAGAGGGAAATGAAATCATGCAAAATGCTGGCCCTGTTATCCATTTTTAGCAGGAATTAGGCCGAATTCATCAGCTTCAATAAAATGACCCCAAAAATACACCAGTGTGGAATTGCACCTTATTGCCTTTTAGCCGACTTCATCTTTGAGATAATAGCCGTTTTCACAACGTGAATAAATTGAAATCAACCTTGGGTGTCTTTTGGTAGTTTTTTAAACATTTCCCAAGCCAAAAATTGCATTCATTTCAGTGAAACTATAGAAGTTAGAGAAATATTCTTACCCAAAATTGAAAGCAATGACCCTAAATATCTTGATTCTGAGCTTTTCCTGGTATTAAATTCCACAAATAAATCTAAATTAATGGATATATATTTTGGAAATATCCCAAGATCTTGGGCGTCTTTTTGAAAAACGACCTCCAGGGTCGGTTTTTTCAAAAGACACCCAAGCCTCTAGATCCCGGCTTTTCGACCTCTAGATTTGTCTGGAGGGATTTTTTAAAGGCTTCCATATGAAGGAACGAATTTTGAGGCCGGTGATTTATACAGGGCATGCCCGCTTGACGTCACTGCCCAGGCCATAGCCAAGAACCAATCATCGGACAGTATTCTGAGAGCGGCATGGCTCCGTTCAAGGCCCTAGAGGGAGAGAGAGAGGCCGCGTTCGGGGAACTTGTTCGGGAAAAGTTTGTTCTCTAATATTTCTTTTCTCACGGTATATGAGCTACGATCGTTATTTTACGTGTATTTAGGAACAAAAGTTAAATATTTGATTGAAATTATTTGATGGTTACCAATTTCTTGCCGCAGTCAGGCAGACATTTTTTCCCATCACCATACAGATCGGGAGTCAATTAAAGGGGCAAGTGCCCTTCCTATCGACCATCTGCGCCCCTGGATCATAGGCAGATCCAGGATGGCCGATCGGGGTCACCTTTCCGGGTTAGCGCCATCCAGACCAGGGGCGCCACTTTTGACAAAAAACTATGAGGTGGGCGCCAAACCCTATCGGTGGGCGCCGATTTCCACATCCTGGGGAGGGGAGGGGTGCAAACCGACATTTCAGGGGGGACGCTGTGACCATTTCAGGGGACGCCGATGGTCAATCGGAATGACACGTGTCCCACCCCTGGATCCGCCTATGCCCTGGATGGCTACGGTGCCGCCTGAAGGGTTGATAGCGCCACCTGAAATGTCGCTTCCCACCCTTTCTCCAAAGATGCAAACATCGGCGCCCATTGTTAGGATTTTGCGCCCGTCTGAAATATTTTTCCGGTCAAAAGTGGCGCCCCCTGGTCCGGATGGCGTCTCCGGGAAGGCATAGACGACTCCGACATTGCCGATCGGGGGCACCTTTCCAGTAGGCGCCACTTCTTGCCTGCAAAACTTTTCAGGTGGGCGCAAAATCCTATCGGTGGGCGCCGATTCTCGCATTCTAGAAGGGGGGTGGGAAGCGACATTTCAGAGGGCGCCATTCCCCTTTCAGGGGGTTGTCGCGACCATTTCAGATGGCGCCGAGGGTCACCCTACCCCTCCCCTAAATCCGTGTACGCGAGGTAACGGAACTAGTGATGTGGGAGGTGACGGCACTGGTGAGGCGGAGGGTGATGGCACTGGCAAGGCGGGAGGCGGGAGGCGACGGTGTTCGTGAGGCGAGAGGCGATGGATAGTTGGGTGGGGGGGAGAGATCGTGACGCCGTAGACTGCACATCGGCTCATCGAACAGTTGAGGCATCTTCTCCGTCGAAATATCGCCGATGTCACGTTCACGAGTGTGTCGAGGACCCACTGAATCAGAGGGGGCCACCGCTGTTCCAAGGAGCCGCCGCACGCCCGGGTTGGGCCGTCGACGCCGCTGGCCGGGGTTGGGCCACAGTTACCCAGGCGACTACCGTTGCTGCAGGCTCAGATGGGGAAGCCGCTGCCGCCGAATAACTTCTCACAAAGCCGCGACCGGTTCGTCATCATTTGATTTGCTGCGATGAGAGGAATCCAATGATGCATCGATATTTTCTCTAGCTCTCCTGAGGGCAGATCTAGAGAGAGAAACGTACACTGCTCTGTTGTAAGGCTATGGAACCTTCTTTGACCTATGCTGACCTCAATATTGACCTGACAAGAAAATTCTTCGAATAAAATCTCTTCTTGTTGTCAAGAGCTTTCCAACACCGCCCGTAATTTTCCTTTAGCTTTCGTAGGGAACGAGATACGGAGGGGTGATAAACGCCCCCCAGGGGTGCGCGTAATGCAAGGGACTCCAGCGGGGCGCGTGTTAACATGATACAATTATGGTAAAAACAGTGTACCTCAACTCTCCACTCTTTGCATAGAATAGTACCATCCATTGTATTTTCCTGGAGTAAATACGCAATAAATGTCAGCTGTAGATGTCTGAGGTGCAAAGCCAAGCTTGCTTAAGCATGTAGGGTTGATTCACCCAGCATGTCAACCTCAAACTTTGGTTCACATCACTAGAAGCATGGGCGCCGAAAGCGGGGGGAGGCATCTCCCCTGTTGGCCAACCAAAGGGATGCCCTTCCAAATTTTTGGTCCATCGCCATTAATGCTGTCAGGTACCAAATATGCTTAAAATTCGCCTTCCCAGGTCAACACCAGCTGGGGTCTGTCCCCCCCTAAATAAACTCTATGACGGTGCCCCTAACTGGAAGGGGCGCCGATGTGAGGCATCATGTGACTTGCTGTCACATGGAATTCACAAATGATACCAAAGTTAAGCCTGATACTGCACCACTTGAAAGCTTGATACTTTAAAGGTATCAAAGTATGAATCCCAATAGAATTACAAAATGATCAACATCAGGAAACTCTTTTTATTACTTTTTAGTTATCTCAGGAAACACAGCATCTTTTTTGGTGAATGAGCAATGCAACAAATAAAGCTACACCATCTCATTATGGTGAATAAGCATTATTGCCTGTGGGTATATTTTAAAAACAGGGATAATCTGTACATATTCTGCATTTCGCTTGGAACCACCTTGAAGCCAACCTCTAAAAATGACAAGAAAAGCCTGACCTGGCCTGAAAAGCAGATATAGCTCTATTCCAATAATAAACGAAGTGTTTTGTATTGCCCAGTCTGCGCAGTATGGAAGCAGGCCAGACGAGTCGCACCAGCCATCTAAAATTCTCACACCACCAGCCACCAAAAATTAGCACCGATCTGCCATATACCAGGGAGAAAAGCGCACTCATTCCCACCCACACGATACACTGCTACCTCTCTTATTAGTTAGTTAGTTGAGGACTTTTATAATGCCCCTCCTATATATTTATAACCATTTAGCCCTTATTTGTTAGGGTTCCAGTGTCACCTTCCTCGCACCAGTCTCAGAAATTTGCACCAGGTTGTTAAAATTCGCACCACTCGCTCCTGTCGCCAAGGGCACTGGCACCGACGAGATCTCGTCGAAAATGCCATACTTAGCACGCTGGTGTATTACTAGTTGCATAGCACATATACCCAAGCAAACCTGAGAAACCAAGATAAATCATAATTTTCCAGTAGCGCCCACTTCAAGGTGAAAACCGCTTACAGTCAAAACACCCATACCCTGCATTAAGGATACGGGACGTCACCACTTAATTTTTATTTGGGGAGATGCTCAGACTAGAAATAGCTGGGGAAAACATGCAGTGGGACAAAAGTTTGGACCAAATTGTTTGTCTTCAAATGATACTGCTAAAAAATTCACCATAAAATTTAGCAGTTCTCAAAATTTAGGTGGATCCACACATTAATTGTAATGAGAGTGCAAAAAACCTACATCATTCAACCCCAAAAATTTGGCATAATATCCACCCTGATTTACATTTAGGGATTCCTCTGCCTGTCACCCTTTGTTTAGGACACCCCTGCTCGTATGCGAGTTGGTTACCTAGGCAATAAACTTTTTCTCAATGTAATTAGAAAGTAACTAAAGTATTACACAAGCAGACGTTACCCTAGTCCCTCCTCGTTTTGTTTTGAACTTATTACACAGCTAAAATAGTAACTGAGAGAACAACGACAATTGAATTGAAGCGACTGGGGTAGCAGGAGTATAACTGATGCAAATTTCACTCATTATACAACTTATTAAAGTTGAATTTCATTCTTTTTAAATCCGCAACACTCAACACAGGGCGCCCGGCGACTGTGAAGCATTGCCAGATGTGCCAGATAATTTACTCAATAAATTCCCAAGACTCTTGTGAAAATCCGACAAATGGCAGCAATATTATAGTGCTACCAAAAAACAACTTTCAAAAAGACACCCAAGGTTTAATTAACGTTGTGGAAATGGCTAATATCACCTATTTCTTTGTCCTGCGGCAAGACCAACATGCATCCAGCCATGACTATGCTTGGATCCCCACTACACATATGACTATGAATCATAGTTTGACTTTTTATCTCATGTCTTCGTCTCCGGTAATGACCCACACGGGTCTGGCCGGGGCCCTAGAATCGGACGTGAGTGACTGGGCGGACAACCAAGCGATGAGTTGATCCTGTCCCTTGGGGTGCACCGGGTACACACACTGACAGCGTTCAGCGGGTACACACGCTGGCAGCGTTCAGCGGGTACACACGCTGACAGCGTTCAGCGGGTACACACGCTGACAGCGTTCAGCGGGTACACACACCGACAGCGTTCAGCGGGTACACACGCTGGCAGCGTTCAGCGGGTACACACGCTGGCAGCGTTCAGCGGGTACACACGCTGACAGCGTTCACCGGGTACACACACTGACAGCGTTCAGCGGGTACACACGCTGACAGCGTTCAGCGGGTACACACACTGACAACGTTCACCGGGTACGGGTTAACCTTCGCCCGGGTGGGGGGTCTTTTAGACCCCCTCGGGTTTTTCTGAAGCGACCAAAAAACGGCGGCGCGCAGCGCCGCCAAACTTGGTCTAGCTGTTCCTTCATCATTTTACATCTTTCCTGAAAATTTTAGCTCAAGGTCACATCAGGTCAGGTCACTAGGCCAGGTGAAGTGACCTCACCTCAAAAATCCTTAGGACCGCATAACTAAAAGAAGGGTTAATCGATCAAGTTGAAACTCATATCACATATTGGGCCCACCAGGAGCTACAACATTTGTTCCGGGATTTTTCATATTGGTTACCTATGGTCATGTGCAGAGAGCGACCTCAGAGACCTCCCCATTGTCAATACATGGGGAAAATCACGAAATGAGCTTTTCTCAGTGAGTATGGATGGAATCAACTTCAAACATCGGTTGAGACTTTCTCTTAGCCCATTTCTGAAGCTGATGCCAAAATTTACGACTTGTGGCCTTTAAAAGGTCACCTGAGGTCAAATAAGCATTTTTGGTGTTTTTCTCTATAAATTTTGAATAAACTAAGATAGAGCTTTATTTTGTCACCAAAGTGTTTGTATAGTCACTGGAAGTCAAATGATATACATCATGGCTATACCAGGTCAAGGTGGGTCAGACCGTTAACCTGGGTCAGGTCAAATTCTTAAATTTGACCTGGCATAACAATATCATATATCATTCGATTTGCATTGACGAGAGGATTGCAATGGTGCATAAACTATGGCTGTATCTTGTTTGGTTTGGAAGCTATTAGCGAAAAAGTAAACGCCCTTATGCATGAGTGGCTATGGACATTCCCAAGAATATGCCCAATATTTAGTGACCTGTAACTCCCTAGGCTTTGACCTGAAACGAAAATGAATGCCACTGTGATGAAAGCGCATCTCAAGAGCTTTCGAACGGTGTTGGAAAAATGTTTCTAGCTATCATAGTTTTCTGAGATATATGAGGTTTTCTTAGTACACCTCATATTAGCGATTTTGACCTGTTTTGACCTCTGGTGACCTTGATATTGACCTGGCAAGAAAAATGACCGAAGTATTTTCGATGTCGTTTTCGAAGCGCTTTCGATTGCCGTTTTGCGCTTTTTTCTATCTCTCTTAGTTTTTGAGATCGTGGGGGTCTTTTTTAGCCCCCTCCCCCACCAGGGCGAAGGTGGCTCGTACCCGCCACCGGGGCACGGGTTAAGAGGTGAGGGCGGCGCCGGCTGTTGGTGTCGACTATGGGACAGGACATTTTTTAAGGGAATGTCAGTGGGGGGGGGGCATTTCTTGTGCTGGCCATTATGTGTCTTCAGGGGATCAACACCCCATTTGGGAGGTGGGGGGGGGCGTTAACACGCGCATTGACGGGGGGGCGGATACCGGCCCCCTCGGGTTTTTCGGAGGTAGCAGAAAAATGGCACCTCGTTGCGCCGCCGTACTTGGCATACCTTTTCCCTCATCATTTTTACAACTTTTGTGAAAATTTTAAGGTTAGGTCATTTCAGGTCAGGTCACCAGTACAGGTCAAGTGACCCAACCTAAAAAAGTTTAAGATAGCATAAATCGGAGCAGGGTGAACTTATCCGATTGAAACTCATATCACATAATGGCCCCACCGAGTTCTCTAAAATATGTTCCGGTATTTTTGGTATCGATGACCTAAGGTCAGGTACGGGCATGACCTCTCCATTGGAAATACATGGGAAAAATGTTTTTGTACGGAATAACTCAGTAACGGATGGTGATAGAGCATTTATTTTCGCTGCATTAGACTCGCCTGGGCTTTGCGGTTCTAATGATATGCATTTTATATAATTTGACCCTGACCTGACCTCAGGTCAGGTCAAATCCTTGATTTGACCTAACAAGGTCAAATTACATAGCATTCGATTCGGCTTGCTGAGAGAATTCATACAGTTTAAGTCGTTTTGCTTTATCTTTACTTGTTCAAATGTAATGGCCGAAAAACTGAATTTACATGTTATCCCTATGACGGCATGTTTTGACCTCTTGTAATGGGCCCTTTCTTTTTAAAGGAGCCTGCACAACAAACAAATATTTATATTGAGAGTAGAGGCTATCCCGGCGATGTTAAATACAGCTTGCTATCTATGAGGTGGGTCAATTCGAGTCATCATCTAGGTGAGTGGGTCATGCCTCCGAGTGGGTGGCTAAATTTTTCGCTTTCCTCCCCTCTGCAATGTCAGCGTTTCTTTTTTAATTTTTCGGCCGGCTATAGTGCGTTCTAAGTATTTGAGCAGTTTTTTTCTCGTGAAAAACCCATTGGTCCTTAAAGGTACCCTCGTCACTTGAGTCATAAAAACAGAACAGTCAAAAATTATTTAAAAAAAGTCACATGTCCCCCTTGAAATCTACTAGAAAGAAACACGAGCCCCTTCCGTTTTGACAAGCTGTCCCTCCAATGTTGCTCAACTGACTAGAAAACACTGCATACCGGTAAGTCCAAAAAATAACGCACAAAATTACAATCACCCCCACCCCCCTCCCTGTTTAGGCCAGACAATTTAAAAAAGATAGTGGGGGATTCGAGCGCCCACCACAAACCAGCCAATTTTGCCCCATCCCCTCCAAAAAAGTGCAATGTATCATGCGTGACTGAGGTCGTTGGTTGGGTTCTAAGCTGTCGACATGCTCAGCAAGGGTGGTCATTGAGCTCGATTGATTCCTTCCGTCCAGTGCCCTGGCCACTCCTGCGCCTCGCGCATTATGGAGTCTGGGCAAACTATTCAATCGCCTCCTGGCGCACATTTCACCCAACGTTGGGTTTTTCTCTGGGCGCCGCCTCCGGACTTTTCCCCAATACTTGACTACTCAGGGCACTTGCTTCCGGAACCAGATCGACTGCTTTTGCTGAGCAGAGGCGTCCCAGAACCCAACCTATGTCTCGGCTGATTGAGAGGCGAGCATCTAATGCGGGAAAGATGACGTTTGACATCTCCCAAAAATGACCCTCACCATCGCCCGCAGACATGCTGTACACAGGGTTACGGCTCACAGAACGTCTTCCTCATCAGCTTCTTTGATGGGTATATATCCAGCCTGGAAATTTCCGACATGTGATATAATTGTCTTAAATGCTGAGGTTATGAAACCCAGTGTTACGGTAGCCTCCCCCGTATTTTAATCCCCCTTGCTGTAATTAGCGCGGCTCTCCAGATGTTCCGGAATACGCCAATTCCAGCTGGGCTCGTCGTTTATTTTCGCAATAATTATCCCGCACCGATGGTTTTACAAAGAGTAAAACTCAATAAATTTCTCGATCATCACTTTATTACAAAAAAACGAACCTCTACCAAATTGCGCCAAAACATGCCAAAATTGTTCCAAAACAATATATAAACATGCTCAGGCGACACGTAACCACTATGACACAGGGCGCCGTCCAATGTTGGCCTGATGGTTTCATTTTAGGATAACGGGTCACCCTCCCTAGTCGACGGGTTCCGGAACGAAGAGTTAATACTTCGCAACAGGCGTTTCCAAAGAAAAAAGAGTAACGAGATCAATAAGTCAATGGCGCCTTAAAAATCAATACGAAAATGATGAGGACATCCTGCAGGCACGTGGGAAAAGTTTACGATATAGCCAAACTAGGGAGTTATTTATATATGGCTCCCTTT